>JAPMOQ010023314.1:8076904-8101979 GCA_026543055.1 Argiope trifasciata | reverse complement strand
TGTGTGTGTGTGTGTGTGTGTGTGTGTGTGTGTGTGTGTGTGTGTGTTATAGTTTCAAAACAATTCTTCTTTTAAAAAATAAAAGCCGAAATTTGGTTGAATTAATAATACCTTAATAACCAGTCAAAAACATTTAGCAAAAAAATATTAGTATTTGAAAGATAATTTTTCATATCATTTTATGAATTTTACGCTTTTTTTTTCCTGTGTTTTTTTTTTATCATTTCACTTTTCACAAGCATGCATTTGATCTACCCATGCGCGCTCTAGTCCCGCCCCGTTACTCGCTTCATCGAACCTTAAGACCACCCCGAAGGGATGAAACGAGCCTCCGTAACCCGCTGCGACATCCCTCCAGGTGACAACGGCATGGAAGGGATGTATACCGGGTCGTGAAGAAGCTAGCGAATTTCGAATTTAGTTCTAATTAAATGCTGTTAGTTTAATACGGAAGCATCAATTTCTTAATTAGTAATTCTGATATTTATAACTAAATGAATACAAAGTGTCATTTTTTTTTAAATTAAAAAATAATGGGTTTTTTTATATTTATTTTTTGTAAGCAAAATAAGCTAAATGAAAACATTAATTCTATTATTGCCTAAAAAAATGGAGTGGTGATGTTTTAGTTTGTGATTACACCTCCATGCTCTGCCTCAAAATCATGATAGTCTAAAAATTAAATATCTGATATAATTACAGACCAAATCTGTTAGCTAAAAGAAGTAATTCAAGCAGATTGAAGAAAAGATATAGATTATTATGTTCACTATATAATCAAAATCACTTTAAGAAATACGTTTTACTTACAGTTATTTCAGAACGTGAATCATCATCTAAAAAAAATGATATAATTCCATGCTTAAAGTTATTGCATTTAAATATCTTTGTTGCCATTCATGTTCACTTAAATTTGCGATTATGGCATTTATACGCATGAGATTTAGATTTTAGCTCTTTGAAAATTTCAAATACAGTTATCTGTGAATTTGTTATAGTGACTATAATTAAGGAAAAATTATACAAAATAATTGAGGAATGCAGAGAAATAATAACAGCCAGTAATCATGTTGGAATTTTTTTAATGGCCGTTTTTGTAAATTTTGAAACAGAGTAAAATACCTTTTTATTGAAAGAAAATCTTTGAAAGTGTTGCTATAAAAGATATTTAAAAAATGAGAACATATTAGCAATAATAAAGGCAATAATTAGCAATAATAAAGGCTTTTTTTAGCATAAGAAACTTGTTTATTCCATTTAACTGCACAATATAAAAATATTTTTTCACAATTGGCTATAACTAATTAATAACCTAATTTAAAATTGTGTTTTAACTTAAAAAACAACGACTCCTATTTTGATTGCCTAAATTTTACAAAAATAAAAAATTGCATTTTTTACAGCTAATAATGTGTGCGTGGATATATCTCATATGAATATCAAAATGGATTTTAACGCCAGACTTGAAAGAATTCCGAAATATTCATTATTGGTTGTCAAAAATTCAGTTTTTCTTCTTTTTATAAAATGTAAAAAATTAAGATAGATAACATTGTTGCTAAATAACAATGCTATTGTTTAAATCATCAGAAGAAAGGTTCCTATAATAGATATTAGTGATAGACGAGCATGGTAACGATAAACAAGATATTTTCTTCTTTAATATCTGTTGGAAATATTCTTTTCCAATGATGTTTAAATAAATATGCGAATGAGAAATAAGAAATTGAAATAGTAACAATTTCAAATAAATGTAACACAACATGGTTTCATTTAATTTTATTGCTAGGTTTTCTTATCAATCCTATGATAAATATTTATAATATTTTGTACATTCTTATATCTTATTTAGTAAATGTGAAATAATTAATACAACCTTCTATAAATGAAATTATTTCTTTTTGAAAAGCAATTTAAGATTTGTCAAGTGAATTTAGACTATTGAATTAAAAAAAAACTAATATCTAAAATTATTTTTACAGTTTATTATAGTGAAATACCAAATAATTAATTTATATGTAGGTGTTTAGATTAGATACAGAAAGAGGAGATACAGGTGAGAAATTAATAATGTTATTAACTGTTTTAAAAGTTAAAAATTCGATTTTATCATTAAAGTGACGAAAAAAAATTAAGTGTAACATTTAAAACAAACGTCATATTAATTCTTTTACTGTAGTTCATATTGTTTTGGAAGAAGTTTCACTATATTCATATTTTAGATAACAGAAATGAGTTTCAATGTTAAAAAGGAATGTGTTAGGAATGTGTTATGAAAAGGAATGTGTTAGTAAAATGTTAATGAAAAAAGTCAAACAAGAAAATTTGCCTGCAATTTTAGCCGAATTATTTTTTTAATTGGCAAATCTTAAGTTTTCATTAAAGTAAGCAATAATTGATGAATAATGGAAATATTTTATGATCTTATTAAGGACTTTATAATTTCTAAATTTTATTTTTCTTATTTTTTTTGACAGAAAATAATTTTTTTTTTAAAATTACATATAAGAAACATTTGTAAATGGTTACACGAATGGAAGCCTAGTACTATTTCACTACAGGAAATAAAATGGTATTCTATCTTCATGTGTAAAACTTTTATGCAAAGCCTTTGAATTTGTAATTTAAACAACCAATGACATTTTTCCATATTTTTAACAATCTGCAGTACCAACGAATACTTGTAGTAATATTTTTAGTCAAAGAATTGCATTACAAAAGAGAAAATTTATTAAATTATTAAACTGATTTGTAAAAAGTATATACACCTCAAACTACACAATCGTATTTGAGTGTCTACTGGGTATAAATTGTATTTTTAGTAGACTCTTATTTTATTCTAATATTAGTGGAAATCACAGCCAATATAACCTCAGCACTATAAAAGATAACCATTTCTTTAATAAGATACGCTTAAAAAATCTAAGATCTTAAAATGTCACTTTAATCAATATTATTTCTTGATCAATTCGTTTATCAAAGAAATGTTAGACTTCTCAAACTTATTTATATCTTTTCAGTTTTGTTTTTCGTCTTTAAATTGCCTAAGAGTATATGCAAATTTTTTAACTCAAAAATTGAATAAGGTAGAATGAGGATTTAAATTAAATTGGAATAAGAATTCAAACGGGAATAGAAGCAAAGCATAATTATTTAAACTTGCTTCCACAATTAAACAAGTAATTAAAAAAAACGTTTAAACATAAAGCTCCATCTCGATTGCTATTTAGCGTTTGCTGTTGGCCTCAAATGCTTGCGGTTGGCAAGCAGAAATCAACGGAAATCTGTATCACTGGCCGTTAAGCTCTATGAATCTTAAGAATATCAGAAAAACTTCATAAATTTTGAAGGTTTAGTTATAAAGAAAATGCAGTCAAATAAAGTATCAAATATCAATTGAAAACTTAATTTTACTTTTAAAATATTGTCTAAATATGTTTGATCTAATCAGCTGGATGTTACGATAAACATAACAGCTTTCTCTTTGCTGTTAACATAAATTACCGCAAACCAAAATTAAACTTTCGGAAAAAAATGATTTCGGATTAAATTTGCTTAAATTCTGAGCACGAATGAAAGAATTGAAAACAAATTAATATATACCGCAATTTCATGTATAAAATATTTTTCTCTTATTGTAATTTTAAAAATTATTAATTTTTTGTGTTGCAGTTTCCAGATTTAAAAAAAATTGAACTCTATTCCTGATAAATAATTTTAATCAATTTAAGAAACGCAGTTGTAAAGATATTTATGAATTGATAAAATTTTTAAATAGCTCAGTATGAAACACAAACAATCAAAAACGAAGAAAAAGAATCGGATGACGAAACTGTATTTATCATTTACTTAAAACCAAAATTTTCACTTCTTAATCATTTTAACGCAAAGAAATTGCATAGAAATTGACAGAATCATGCGAGGCGTTTAATAAAAAGTGCATTTCAAATCAGAAATGCAAATAGATAGAAAGGAAGTCAAAATAGTGAAACACACATAATGCTATTAATAGTATATTTAATAACTTGAAGTTATTTAATGATCTTAAAAAATAAGAACAACATTAACAAAACTTACTCGTTAAAAAAATAAATGTTAGTTAAATTTATTTTTTTCTCAAAAGATAATTTCGATAGAAAGATGAAGTATGAAAATGATGGTTAATAACAGTTGTTAAAAGCAAATAATCTAAAGTCTTATCATATTCAAGAATATGAAGAATACAATTCATGTTATAAATTCTGATTATTGACAATATTATCTTTTGAAATTCTAATTTGCAATGCATTTAAATTAATGAGAAAATAAGTATGGTAATCTTCTACAAAATTGGAGATGAATTTGAAAGGGAGAATATTATATTTTTAAACTTCTCAATTCATTTAGAAAGAAATAAAATTTTCAGTTACATAAGAAAACCATAGAAAAAATTACTAATAAAATTTACGAGATAATACAAAAAGGAATAAAGAAATTCTGAGCAAAATATTTATTTTTAAATTTTGCTATTTATCCATAATTTTTAAGTAAAATGTAATACAGCAAAGCATAACAGTAGGTAACAAAGTTAAAAGCAGAATATTATGCTGCAAAAAATTATAAATCTTTTGGCGTCAAAATAATCAAACGGATTGAAATTTAATTTGACAGAATTTTTTACCTTTCATCATAAAAAAGAGAGTTTTTAAGATTCATAAATTGTTAAAATTATAATCTATGTTAAATGTCATTTATTTTGAAAAAATTGGAAGGAAAAAAAGTCACTTCAAATAAGTATTCAGAAAGCTAGCTAGTTCGATTAAATTGCTGTTCAAGATTTTAATTATTTCAAATTATAATTCTATGGATCTTCGAATTATTTTTATGTATATTCTCATGAAGTTATCTGGAAATTAAATCTAAATAAAGGATTTAATAATTTTTATAGAAATTTTTACAAGATTTTAAATTGTAAATAAAAATTACATGTTTCTATTCATAATTTTTGCTTCAGTTAGTTAAAAAGGTATAGGAAATTTTTGATTTTGAGTAGTTATTAAGCCATAAAATTTTACTGAAATAATGGAACTAAAAAAATTAAGACATATTTTGGTTGTTATTTCTAATTCAATAGTCGAAATTTATAAAGTATTCACAAGCTCTATTTTTCCTTAACTTCAGAATAATGTTATTTAGCAACATTAATATTTATAATTTTTATATCTCTTTAATTAAAGTCATTTCGATTTATATAAGACTTTTTTTTCATGGTAATTCGATTGAAGAAAGGCATACATTTCTAATTAAAGAAAATTTTTAAAGAATGACATGCATTTAATCTTAAAAAGGTTATGTTTTTTTTCCTTCAAACAAGATAATCTTTGTAAAATAATGTTTTGAAATTCTCCATATAATATAGAATAACTTTGTAATATTTAACTGAAATAAAAAAAAATATTTCTTATTTTTCCTCAAGCGTATGGACAAGTAAAGAAAATTTTCAGGCTCTTCTAGAAGATTTAAAACTGAACAGATTTTTAATCAATTGACCTTTTTCTTCTTTTTCAAAATTTCATAAACTGTGTTCGAGAAATAATGTAATTTAGCATAAAACAAATTACTACAAGCCTAAATAATACATTTGAACCAATATAGTGTTATGTTGTTTGACTTCAACCTCATTTCATCTTCATACGTCCGATGCAATTTTAAAGTGAAAGTCGTTTTAGCGGTTGAAGCATTAAGTCTTGTTTTTAGTACGGGACTGATATAAATATAAAACGATTAATCGATTCAGCTGTTTTAAGCAAAGTATAAATATTTCAATTAATTACATTTATTGTAGTTAATGCAAAACCAAAGTCAAAAATGTAAAGGACCTTCTTAGATTATTTAAGAGGATTTAATAAATGTTAGAAAAAGTTTTGTCTTAAAATATAAAGGCAAAACTATTACCCTTAACTGAAAGTATACCAAAGATTTCAGAACGAATTTTTCCTATTTATTTTCCTTATTTATTATTTCCTTTGAATCTTTATTTTTTAAATCTAAGAAGATTTTTTTAAATTGTATAACAACAAGGAAATTAATAATTTCAATATCACAACTATCTCATTATATTCCATTTAAAATGATTTTAAAATTACTTGAATTATTCTGGATTTTGAAAATTTATGCTTCGATGCATTTTAATAAAATGGTGCCAGAAATCAAGAAAACTTTTTGTTCCGAGATACTCGAGACAAAATTTCATTTTAGATGAAAAATATGAATTAATTAGATTCCAAATTTTTATCAAAAAATATTCAGGTTCAGACAATTTTAAACTCTCCTTATTAACATAAAAATAAATCCGTATGTGATTATAATAACTTAGTCTGAGTATAATAATTTGAGTTTTTAAGGAAAAACTAATACATTTCAAAATATTTACTACTTATTTATAAAAATTAATTAGAAGTGACCCGTCAAAGTTATTCACTATAGTTAAAAGGTTGATCTTTCTTAGAAATTTTTCTGTTCTTTCACTGAAATGAATTTAAAATATTAACTATAATAAACTGTAAATATGAAATGTTAACTTGATAATTTTATATAAAATATCACGACATATATCTGATTATTCAAAATAGTATTGTGATGACGTCTCAAAGGATGGACTCACCTCTGCTGATCCTGGAGACGTTCGTGTTCATCCAGGCCGAGGCATCTACGAACCTGGCCACCCCGTAGGGATGCTGCGGCTGATCCCGGGCCTCCCCGTGCAGACGATTCCGCAGGGGGTCGCCCTCGAACTCCATCGCACCTTCCATCCTTCCACCGCGGCCCACCGGCTTCGAATGCTCGCTCCCTGTCCCCTGCAATCGTCTGTTACCTGGTGGGGGAAGCAAGCCCCCCCTCCCCTCCGCACGCGAAATTTTCCAGAGGTGTTTTTCCGGGGATGTAAAAGGGGTGGGAAAACGATCTCACATGGAAGTGCTAAATGAAATTTTATCTGGGTCATCAACGATCTTTTTTTGGAAGCGAGGTATCTTTTGTTTTAGGGTTGAGTGCAGATCTTGAACTCTCCGTCGAGGTTTGGGAAAAAGAAAGTTTGAAATACGGGTGAGTTTCCCATTTTGTTAATCTGTGCATTTCCGTTGCTGAGAAGTCTCAGGAAATGACTCTTTGACATCTAATAGTAGCAATTTTTTTTACAGCTACAGTTTTAACTTTTTTTAAAAAGATGGTGGATTTGAATCATGAAGCTATTTTATAGCACCGATATAGCTCTTGTACAAGACATTCACCGTTAAACTTTTTTGTACTTAATGAATCAAAGGGCCATTATACAAAAGCATTGAAACTCTCGAGGATTACATTTTTTCATATATTTATTCCTCCTTTAAAGCAGAAAAACCTTCGTTTGTTTGATAGTACAATAACCATGTACTATAATAATCTTATTATATTAGCACTATAATTAATACCATTCACATTAACAATATTGAAGAAAACATTGTAAAGGTGTAGCTTATTAAGTAAATCTGAAAAGATCTTAAAAATGATTGAAACATTTTACAGAATTCAGCTTTTGATATTTATTAGTGATATTGTTGGTTATAAAGATTTGTGTTTAAATAGGAATGTGATTCATTTCATAGAGTTCTTCTGCAGCTCTAAAGCCTGACATTTATAGCATTGACAATAAAACGGTGAAATTCCAAAAAATGATTGTTAATCCAAAAAATCGGCCAGAATCAGTATATTATAGAGTAAAGCAAAGTGGATTATATATCTAACCCATCTTAACTTCCAATCAGTTGATTTTCATTGCATCATTCGAATAGGAGCTCTGTAATTATGGATATATAGTGATCGTTTGCGGTATAAGAAGTGTTGCCGTTTGATTTATCGTGGCATTCACCAAGGTAGTAGAAATAAAGAAGGCTTTGATTGTACTTAAATGATCGGCAAAAATTGATATGGTTTTACATGGCTTTCAGTTAATGTAAATGACCGACATATTGATTCATTCGTTATCTTTCATCAGTTTATGCTATAGCGGATAGTTTCCTTTATTCTGCTTATTTCCACACGCATTACTAAAACAGTTGGGATAATTACGGCTCAGTTAGTACAATTTTTAAATTTTTTTTCTTCTGTTTATCTCAACTTTATTTCAATAACAGTTAGATTACTTAATATTCAACTAAGCCAATTTTTAAAATTATTTTTATTCTAATTATTTCGGCATGCATTGCTAAAATAGTTGGGATAATTAAGTTCCAGTTAGTACAATTTTTAAAAAAATTCTTTTTCTTCTGTTTAACTTAACTTTATTTCAATAATAGTTAGAATAATTAATGTTCAGTTAAGCCAATTTTTGAAATTATTTTTATTCTACTTATTTTAGCATTTATTTCTAAAGTAGTTAGAATTATTAATGTCCAGTTAGTCAAATGTTTTTAAAATTCTTTTTATTCTATTTATTTCAGCCTTCATTTCTAAAGTAGTTAGGGTAATTGATGTACATTTAATCCAATATTTTTAAAACTCTTTTTATATAAGTCACGATATTCATGATGGGGTTTACAGTAAATGAGACATTAAGTGAAATAAATTCAGTATTTTTTTGTTAGAAAGAAAGATTTAGCACCTAGAAAAAAAGATGAAAGTCATATTTCTTCCCAGTGATCGTATTTGTTTTCTAAAAATATCTCCTCTTCCTTTACAACTATTTTACTGGAAAGAATCAGAAAGTAAATTCTAAATCAATGTTATTCAGAAAATTTTATTTTAATGTTTGAGTACAGACAGTTTTCTAAACTATTTAAAGGCCTTATAAAATTCCACAATGAATGATAGCACGTTGTTTTAGAAATTGTGACATATAACAACGCTCTTTGTGGTAATTGTAAGAATTTAAATCTCTCGTATCTAATATTATTCAATATTATTTTAGAGTAATGCCATGGAATATTTAAAAATTATAACTAATGAATAATTTGAAATAAAAAAAATATTGAAACAAAGATTTACTAGTTCAGACAATTAAAAGAAATGTAAAAACATTAGATAAAAAATTTTATGTTAAGTTAAGAGGCATATCTTTTAGAGAACTTAGAGTTATACACAGCTTTAACAATACAGTAAATATGCAGAATATACGGAATTGAAATATCAATCAACCCAAGCCTTCTCGCATATTTTTCCATAGAAGTACTATCCTCTCCTTTCTGAATAAAATCGGGAATCTTGGACAAAGCAGCGAATACCTTGTATATTATTGACGAACAATGTGATGAAAATGTAATGAATAGTTACGAAATGTAATGAATCGAATATTCTTACTAGATCTAGCGTATGATCTTCCGCGATTAATTGTAGACGTGCCACTGAAATGCAAGTGCGCAAAAAGCTAATTTATTTTGTATTCTTTCTTCCCCGCCAAATGAAAACAAAATTTGGCATAAAACTACAATTATAATCACAAGATCAAATACCGATTTCACTTATTAAAGTTACTGCGTTTACATACATATATGGCCCCGGCTTACAGACAGTCAATCCTTTGATTCAACAAACAATAGCAATCCTTTGAACAAATTTGATTCAAAATTAGAAAATAATCTGCTATTTAAATGCTAAACCTATGTACCCAATTTATTTATCTAACTCTCCTCGCTTTGTAGTTATGGTTTTAATTTACATTTGAATAGCCTGATAGACAAACTTCCTATGAATAGATTTTGCTCAAAATTTGATAAAAATCTACAAATGTTATATAGAGACCGTATATTTAATTTCGTCAGTCTAATTCAAAGCGGGTTGAAGTCATCTTTTTCGCAAAAAGAGAGACAGATAGACTGACATTTTTTATCATGTGAAAACATGATTCTGTTTTCGTTAGGAGGTTTTGGGTAATTGAAGGCAATAAATAATTGAAGCTTGAAATCGCGTAGGCAATATTCCTCAACATCATTTAATTGCATATATATATATATACCAGTATTGCATTATTATTTAAATATATTTTTCCAACCCAGTGAAATCTGAAATAGAGAGATTATTCAATATATCGTGTTAGATTTTTTTTTTTTTTTGCGATTGCAATACTTTATTTTTCTATACTACTTATAAGTTAAAGTACAAATTGTCTCATTAATAGAAGCACAGAGGTGAATTCTACACATTTTTTGCTCATTTTTGTGTTTTGTGTTAGATTGTGGGAATATCAGATACATGTAGTGAGCATTTTCTAACCTCATCAAGATAGTTTATTTCTAAATATTCATTATTCACATTTTCTAAATTTTACTGTGAATAGTGATCCATGCACAAATTATATAAGCTCAGAATAAAGCTTATGAATAGTTTTATATCTGATTAACTTGAAGAAAATCTGATGATCTTTGGTTCGAGACCAAACACCGTAAGAAAATCTGCTGCTCTTGAAGACCTGGTGCACATTAAATCGAGGGTCGTAGCATGTCAAAATATGTCATGGATTGATGAGAGAATACTAGAAATTTCAACCTCAAGATTTGCTAAATTAAGCACATTCAAGAAACAAAAAAGCTCTCTTGAAGGATTAAAACAGGAATAAGCATCTAGCATTAGTAGAAAGAAAAAAAATCTGCCTATTTCAAAACTACATTTATTGCATCGAAGTGAAATTTGGTTACATTTTAAACAATTTATAGTTTAAGGTAAATTAATAAATTATAGAAGATTATGCCTGTTACGACAGCTAGAAATTTCACAATGATATATCATTGATTAAATCCTGATTTCATCATTTCATTCTTTTTTATCTTTGATTAAATTACAGATACTTTCTTGTCATACTCAAACCGAAATACTATATAAAAGGTTTACTCGGAGATACATAATCATTTGATATTTCATTGCTTGAACGGGCGTATTTTGAGTAGGAATTTTTTTAATCGTTTAGGAAATTTTAAAACTTAGTTGGAATCTTATCAACTCAATCATCTACCTCCAGAAACTATGTTTTATATAGCAAAGCAAAATACCAATTTTTTTTTCTTGATACTTTTATAATGCCAAAAATGTATATCATATTTTCCTCAAATTTGAAAATTATTAAGGTAAATGTAACATTTTTATACCTTTTTTTGTTGTATGTGAATAAATTCAATAAAAATGTTTTTATTTAATAAAACTCAGAAATTGTTTTCTTAATAATTTTTAATAAACAAATATTGAAGAATAAGAAACAAGAAGCCTTACGTTAGTTTTAAGAACTGAAACCTTTATCTCCGAAAATTCTTTTTCCTATGGAAATCGATTGTGATGTATAGTTAAAAAGTTTATTAATAGGGAATTACTTAAACTATATATCTATGTAACATTTTTTTTTCTTTTACTGTTTCCAGAAAAGAATTAATCTTGTATATCCTGGTAATTAAAAACTTTTGAAAGACACCTTTATTATTATAGTAAATAACACATTTTTAAACTCTTTTTTTTATTTAGAAATTCGTTATTTATCTCATGTTGCATCAGGTGACGGCACAGTAATCAAAATTAAATTTGATTAACACTAAACCAATAACTAAATTACGGATAAGTTAAAATGCATTGTTATTCAGTAACGTACGTGTACGACATTTCTAGCATCTAGTACAACAGTAAGAGAACGAAAAATAGATTACAAAGAAAAACATCTATTATTATAAATGTGGCATGTCAAACTATGCTATTTAAAAAGTTAGGAGTTTTTCTTGAAAAAAATTTATTCCTTGCAATGGATTTTTGAAATTTATTACTTCATACTTACTTTGAAATTCATTACTTTACAACATATCGCAATGATAACCATAAACCAGTTTATATGTAAGTCATAGTTATGAATACGTGAGTGTTTAACACCGCACTTATAACCGCCTTAGCTGACGAATAGGGATTGCAATACCGAATGTCGGTATTTTGAGACATTTGTACAGTTTCGTAATACCGATATACAGATATCAGCAATATCCAACTCGGTTTATTTGAAGATGAAGGATTTAAAGGTTAGTAATTAGGAAAAGTACATCGGGCATTGTAAACAGTACCATCAACTAGAGTAGATGCCCATACAGGTTTTTCGACAGCTGGTCATTTTTGCACTAACGTTTTGCATTACGTTCCAGGCTTGATGACAATACAATTGATGCATTATATTTTTTTAAGATCACATTTCAAAAATTTGTAATAGCACCACAGACTGAATAGTGATATTTACACTCTTTTGTGATTTAAATAAATACGATGTTCCTTTACTTTTTTGTGATTCTTTATATATTGTTATAATTTATAAGTTAAAAATTATTTTTTTACATTCTCTAAAAGAATTGGCTAATAAAACGAAGAAACACATGTGTTTTCTTTCTTTTTCTAAAATTTCTACTACCGGCATTAAAACTGGTATCCCGATATTAAGATCTAAAAAATACCGAATACTGGTATTGAACTTTTGGTTCGATATTGCAATCTCTACAGAAGAGGTATGCATTGCTCTTTTTTAGCTCTCTTGCAGTTCTATCGGTAAACTGGACAAATATCAAGCATCCTAGAAAACCATAAGAGAGGTTCAAGGGGGGAAAGCATACCCCACTTAAAAAAATCACGGATCGCTAGAATGGGAATTTAGCTGTTTTGTGCAATGAAGATTATTTACTTCCTATAACATACACATTTATTTCAAAAATAACCAGATAAATGGACTTTGACATGGCAGTAAATTTCCCGTAAATTCATTCGGACGATTAACTAAATTTCATTTCCACGTTGTCGTTGTTGTTGTTTTCACAGATTTTTTTAGAAAAAGTATTTATAAATACAACAAAAAAGATTCGTAATTAAAATAACACTTTAAGAATTCAGAACAACAAATAATTCAAATAGCCTGTTCTTAAATTTTCTAATTCACGAAATCAAAATAAAAGAAGGTCCATTTCAATTTGAATTTTTTTTTCACAGCATAGAAAAAAAAATGAAAAAATAGGTATATAAAAAATCAAATATTTTCCAGAGATTTATTTTCAATTACTTTTTTAAATAAAAATACTTTAACAAACCATTCTTATTCATTACAATAATAGAAAAGTAAAATTATCTTGCTGTAACTAAAATAATTTTAAGAGATGAGTTTTTGAACTTTATATTTCTATTAGTATTATTAATAAAGAAGAATGGGTGTACATAATCTTTATTTGAGATAGCTTTTCGTTTACTTTCATTTTAATTTTTTTACTAATTCTGTCAGTGAGAAAGTGCTAAGCGGAAATCATAAGAACACACTATATCATTATTTTGTGAAAAAGAAACTGAAGACACTACATGCAATCTTCCGATTTCTGCAACCACAGAACGCTTCTTTAATTGCATTTGTTCACTGGTTAAAGTCAAAAGAAAACCCCATTTTCTGATGCTATCTGTTTTCCCTGGGAAAATAATAATAGCTTTCCAAGATGTGTTCACTGATTCACCAAAATAATTGAAGCTTCTCATGATTAAGATTTCACGGTTGTTTACTAGTGTGTTGGATCCTATTTATTAATTTTTATATTTTACTTTTTAAATTAGTTTTTATTTTGCTAAAGTATCTTTCAAAGGAAGAATTCTTTTTTATTGATATTGTTATTGTTTTACTATTATAATAAGCTGTCAAAAATTCTGGTAATTCTGGTAACAATTACTTCAGCATAATTCCTGAGTTTTAATGAGCAGATTATAAACGAATTTCATACTTCTGCATATGACTTAGATATCAATGAGAGCATTAAAAGGCATAATGCAGTTCTCCCTAATTCTTAGATATTATAATGCATCTAAGAAAATAATCTAGTTAATTACTTCTTTATACTTTCTCCAATATTAATAAGCGCAACTAAGAATATAATATAGTTTCATACTTCTTCGTAGTCTTCTGATAATAATAGGTACAATTAAGAACATGATCTGTTTCTGCATAATATTCATGAACTTAAATGAGAATATCGCTTAGCTTCTAGTTTCTTCATAGTTCTTGGATAAAACGAGTGCAACTAAGAATATAGTCTAATTTCATACTTCACCAATGTTATTATGGATAGCATAGGCCTTTAGATTTTATAGGTCCATTTAAGAGTTTAATCTACTTTTTTTTGTAATATTCATGAATGCAACTAAGTACATAGTTTAACTTCAAATTTATCTATAGTTTGTGAATATCAATTAATAGTATAATATGTTTATTCATAGTTCTTTGATAATAATGAATGAATCTAATTCCATTCTTACATAGTTTTCAAATATAAATGAATAAAACTAAAAATATAATCTTGTTTCATACTTCTATATATCTTCTCTCGTTTCATTCTTCTAGGATATTAGCAAATATATCTAAGAGTGTATTCTAGTATCAGAATCAAGAATTACTTAATAAATTAATACTTTCCTCCGTATCTATAAGAATTTTTTTTTGTCTGCTTATTTAATGAGACACTGTTGTTTAGGCTTATGCCGTCTATAAAGAACGGAGTTTGGAAATATAGATATTTGTAATGAGTTTAAAATTTTTACTGAATTAGCCATTCGAATATGTTTTTGGACGCTTTATTTCCAATTAATTGAGTCCGAATTCGATACTACAGATGCAGTCACAACTTTATATGCCGAATTTCATTATTTTAAATCATTGCATTTAAATACATGTAAAATTGCAGTTCAGTGGTTGGTTGACCCTTCAACAATTTTGTTTCAAACTTTAACAGGAATCTACATTTTAAATGTGTATGCCAAATTTCATAAATTTTGTTGTTTACTTTTTATAGGTACCCAGCCCATGTGTACTCAAACAACCAGTCAAACAGATTTCCTCTGAATGGATTTCGTTAGAAATTTGACAGAAATTAAAAAATTTGTTCTGAAATCCATATACCAAACTTCATTTAGCTCAAAGTCTTTTAGAGCCATCATGTTTAGAAACTGATAGACAAAAAAAAAACGAATGCCAAAAACGTGTTTTTTGAACTTAGGGAAGAAGTGGAGATACATTATATTCTCGAGTCCAAATTTTTTTACTATAATTTGATATTTTGGAAAGTAAAACTGATAACGATTGATTAAAAAAATTTATTTGGTTTGAAACAAAAAGCACATAATAAAGCCTGAAGACTTATTTTAAATGCATATTGTCTTGCACTGTATTGTGACAGTATACACTTTCCCTTTTGAAAGTTGATACAAAATTAAATTGATGCACCACATTTAAGTTCGCACTTCTTATAATCTGGTTCCTCCCACTATCTATTCATTGATTTCTATTATCCATTTAAGTAAATAAAAATATCGATTGTTAACCTTCAACGAACAAAAATTTCAGATATTATCGAGCATCCCAGAAAGTAAAGTATTTCAGTATATCAATGTATATCTGATTGATAAACTGAAAGTATTTCAGTTTATCAATGACTCTGTAATACCAATTAGTTTTATACTGTGCAAAACAGAGAAAAATACAATTGATATATATTTTAAAGGATTGTCGTAAGGCGACATATCAATGAAAAGAGTAATAAATTACTCAGAACATGAATTAACTTCTTTTATTATTACAGATTTATTTCGATAAATGCAGATTCATTTAAAATTTACTTCTTTTAAAAAAATTATGATAGTGCATTGCTCCATTGCATTGAAACAGAAATTAAAACTAAAAACACTAAATTAAATTGTTATTATAAAAGTGAGAAAAAACGCATTTTCGTTGCAAACCTTGAGGTATGATTTGTAAATTCCTTATATTATGCGATTTATGAACATGTAAACAGCAGTTTAATTAAAAAGAAAGTTTAATTTATTATCTGTTATATTGATAGTCTAGATATTGCAGAATTCAAAACATGAAGAACCGCATCAGGAACTCAAAGTATTACGGTCATTAAAATAATTTTTAAATTGCCATCTGATGTACTGTATATATGAGGATTGAATGCAGCATTATGAATTCAAACTATTAAGCTCCTTAAATATTTTTACTAGAGTGTTGGCAAACAAAATTTCAATTTTTTTTTCGATTGAGCTTACAGCATTTTTAAAGAAATGTGAAATAACTTCACATTTTAAGCTAGATCTATGTCCTTTTCCTTATACTAATTCATTAAATATAAATAAATCGAAAAACATGATACCAGTATAATAATTGACTTATTCTTCAAAAGTGACATTTGGCATTACATTTCAATTTTCTTCAACACCGAACCTTTTGTAAGATCGAAGCATTCGTCATATAAAAAAGATGCTTCATGATCACAATAACTAGTTATGAATTGAAGAGAGAGCGATGAAGCTATGTAAAATTAAGTAGGCTATATTTTTGTCTTTTTCCTTCTTCAAAACGATTACTTCAATTTTACTTGTCAGTTTTATTTTTTAACATCCTATTTGAATACCAAGCTTAGAATCAGAAGGAATGAATATAATAATTACTATTTGGGCTTTTGAAAGATATTTGTAATAAATGTCACAAAAACATTTTTATTATTTATACAATATCATAGTGCCATTATTCAGTAAAGTCAATGTTTTCGATAAATCATGTTTAATGTCTCAAAGTCGAATATTTCAAAATATCCAAAAGAATAATGGGATAAATTTAGCACATGCTAGTCGACCATTTAAGAATGCTTAAAACAGATTAATAACAATGATAGAGAACGTGTAGGAAATATTTGAACTTCTCTACTTGTACCAGAAAAGGAAATCCAATAATTTGATTTCCTGTAATTTGTTGATTCAAAGAAATAAAAAAAATAGTCAGGGCAAGAAACAGAATTATGACAGAAACTTTAGTGATAATTCTCATCGCCTCATTTTATACTCAAAATCCAGAATACATTAAGAATTATTACAGAATTGAATTCAACAAAAATGTTGTTATCTATTTGATGTAATATTTGAATCAGCAGGAAACCGTTCAAAACATAATTTCAGACTTTAATTGCCAGTATTTAAATCAAGTAAATCAAACTTCAGTTGAAAAATATCCACACTTTTTGTCAGAAAATGAGCCACATAAAATCATAAAAGTACAAAAACTACAGATACAGGATAAATATGAAGATTATTGATAGAATTTATTTCACTTTGCACCTTTTTTTATCATTTATTTAAATCTTAACAGTTTCTCATAAATAAATAAAAAAGTTAGAGATATTTATAACAAATTACAAATTTTTTTCCTCCATCTGAAATATGTTTGCACAAAAGATCTAAAAATTTCTTCGCAAATCCAGAAAAAAAATTATTGGTAAGAAAAATTTATTTTGATAGACGAAAATGAAAAGTAGACGAAAAAAATTTTGACATTATTTCCCTTCTAACTTTATTTCATTTCAGAAGATTCTTTTACAAACCAGAAGATAATATTTCCTTCCAAGTCACACCAGTAACAAACAAAAATGTCATATCAGTAAATAAATTTATTTAATAAAGGTTACAAATGATGTATGAAGTTCTCATTTGCTATTTTCAATTAGAAATGTAGTTGGACGGATAGATGCCTCAAAATAACTATGTTTAAGAGCCAATATCAATTTGTTGTTAAATTAAACTGCAAATTTTTATGGAATTGATAGAAAAAATATGAGCATCTAAAAGTTGTGAAAGTTGAGCTCGTAATATTCCAAGAAAATTTGTATTGAGGTAGGGGAATCAAACATAAGTTTTTATCTCTTCATTTTATTTCAATTGATTCGAAATTTGACAATGATCTACAACTTTTGATTTAAGATCAAAAACTCTTTTATTCAGTTTTTGAGTTCATATATATATAAAAATGTCTTGACTGAATAGACAATGTTTTGACAGCTTTGTGCAAAATTGAAAGAATATTAAAATCTTTCAAATAGCATGTAGTTAAAATTGTATGCCAAACATCATTTATAAAAGTTGATTTTAATCATGCGATTTTATTTTATTTATATATTTTAAGTATTCATAAGCAGTTATATTTCATTTTAACCGAATTCATGCAAAATTTGATAGAGATCTACAATCTTAGTGCAAAATTAAGATTTCTAACTTTCTTTGTACGTTTTTGAATAATAGTTTTCAGACATATATGATTTTCAAAATACACAAAAAATGTACAGATATAATGAATTATCAATATAATGAATCTTTCAAAATCTCAAGAAAATTGTTACCGAAAATGGAAAGGCATCTCATTGATGCTAATTATTTAGCATGTCATGAAATGAGATAAAGTAGAATAGTGAAGTAAAAATTTTAAATGGATTTTCATTGCTTCCAGCTTACTACTTTAAATTTTTGAAAGAAAAAACAATCGGAACAATTTTTAGAAGCTTTGGGCGATCAAAAAATCGTTGACACTAACAGACGGAATGGATAGATATGGCACCAATCCGTTGAATGCTACCAATTCTTAGTGGCAACATTAGAATATTCGAAATGCCACCAGGAAGTTGTGAAACTGAGAGGGAGGGGGGTAGGTCACTTTAAACCCTTTCGTTTCCTGATGTGTTTGCTTAACGGTTTAGAACTCTCCTTGGCTCGCGACAGCTGCCACCGCACGCGCACCCCACGCGACCCTCAGCAAAAGGGGCCTTTCCCTCCCCCTTCTTCTGAGCCTTCGGTTTTTAAAATGATCGGAGATTTTTTTCCTCCCTTCCCTCTTTCATAAAATGATTTCAGAGCGGAAATAGAATGTCTTTTGTTTCTCAATCGGACTGTTTTAGTTGAAAATTTATTCAATATAATGAATCCTAAATAGATAACTGAGTAATGGATGATGCATATTCCAGACGTTAGTAAAAGAGAAGGAAAAAGTAGGGTGAATTTCTTTTGCTACCCTTCCTCTCGACTGTAATAAAATAATACAAAAAGAACTACTTTTGAAAGATTGACTTACATTTTGGTATTCATAAGTCTTTTCATCTCTCCAGTTTCCTGAAATCACCCAGGCTTCAAAAATAATTTTATGAGTCGGTCCTAAATTTCTATACTACTGTAAAATTTATCTTGCCTTAAAAAGTGAATTTACGCCTAAGTCAAAAAGTAAACAATTAACAAATCAATCAACAATAGATAAATAAAATAAGACTGCAGTTCAAGTCTTTCATTATTTAACAAAACCCTTTCTCTTTTATCTCATTTGTCTCATTAATTACATTTAGAACGTCGATTATATTATAAAATTTATTGTTACCTATTTGATGAACTGCTTATAAGATGAAAACCTGTTTAGTTAAAAATGTTTTACAGATTTTATTTTCTAAGAGCAGATGCTTAAAGATTTCTGAATGATTGAATTAAATTTGTCAGATGCATATTTCTATCCTTCATCTAAAAACTGATGATCCGATGAATAACTGTCACTCTTTAATACGATTTGACTGATTATGTTCATCTCTTTAAGAGAGAAAATGAAACAGTTTTTTGCTTTGCAACCTGCTCGTTTAAAATCCTTTTTTTTTTTAAATTTTAAAAACAAAATAGTTTTGAACAGCAAGATATATTATTTGCAGAATGTAATATCAGAAAATATTATGTTATAATGAATTTATATAGATAATTATCTTACTTAGAGTTCAAAACGTTTCATATGATTCGGTAATTTTCATTTAAGGTAGCGATTTTTTTTTCTCTATATTGAACAGTAATTCGTATATTTTTTATTTTAAAAAAATATTTTTCAATTCCAGTGACATTTACTGTTTAATATTATGCCATGAAATAAACAGGATGTAAATTCTAAAAATGACCCAATAACTAACTTTTAAATGTTAGAAATAAACATGCAACTATTTGAATTTGTTTGAACTATTTGAACAACTATTTGAAAATTTGCTCTAAATGATGTACAGAATTATACATTTATATTTTTGAGTCATTAAACGTACTGGTGATAAAAAAAAAAATACGAAGCGTAAATTTTTATACATATATAAAATAAGTCACTAGCTATTTAATAAACTACTTATAAAATGTATTCCTACTAGGTAGAAATTTTTGTAGGTTTTATTTTTGTGTAGTAATTGCTTAAAACTTCCTGTATGAAATCCATCCCAGTCGATGCAGTAACTTTTAACCATCCCAAATTCTTATACAGTAACATTTTAAATTTTTAAAATTCTTTCTAATCTTTTGGACTAAAACTAACTGAGCTGACTAATTACACAAACTAACTGAAACTGACTGAATTATGCAGCCTCCACTTAACTGTAGAAGATTAAAATAATATCGATGGATTTGTCGAACTCTGCTTATTGTGCTGTTTATTGTCACAGGAGCCAAGTTTGGCAAGTCTCCACGAGATAGATCTGGAATCAACAAGCGATACTTCCTCACGCAGGTATTAAACGATCTAAAATAATGAAAGTCTAAAACTTCTAGAGCCAATCAGTTTGTAGCACCAAAAATCCATTTTTTAAAAATAATTAGTGGATAAATAGTCTTTTATAACTGTGATTAATTGGACAGAAAAGCTATATAAAAATTTCGCAATTCTGTAATGCATTCTTTGTATAATTCGTCAAGTATAATATATAGTTCTAGGGCTTTCTCCAATAAGAATAAGTATCTACTTATCCTTAAACAGTTTAGAAATTAGCTTTTAGGACATGGTTTGAACGAACTTTATATAATATTTACTAAGGAATTATGTTTGATCGAAAAATTCATAATTTAACAATTCTTCGGGTAAATTTCAGAGATGTATCTTCAAAAAATAAAAATTGTGCCCACTTGTCAAATTTGATACAAATCAACAAAAACATACCGAAACTTTCAGTCACTTAATATTAAGTCAACGTCAGTGCTTCCGCAAACAAGTATATAGATGCATTTTTTTTCTCAAATCAAAAAGTTGTTAAATTCAAAAATGGATAGGGCGGTCAAATTTAATAAAGATTTCAATAAACTATGCGTGCCAATTTATCATTCGGGAAAATTAAAAATGAATTTCTTCCCATTTTTTTGGAATCTAATTGAATATATAAAATTCCACACTGAGGAATTCTTTAGTATACCCAGGCAAGTATTTGTATGAACGACAAAATACTTCACAGTCTAGACTACAAATTTATAGACGAGTTTTATACATATAAACCTCGTATTCGAGAAAAAAGGAACAAAAGAGTTCATTTAGAAAAAAATATTTTAAATTATCTATTTATAAATACTATCACTATAATATAATTTCATTACATTATATTGTAATACTACCTTTATTTTATACAATTCCATACTAATTCCATCAGGTTATATAGTATTAATACTATCATTACAATAAAAATAAAAATATAATTCCAAATATTATGTTTCAAAAGAACTTTCAATGTGTCTTGAAATTAGAAGATCTGTCATTTTTTTTCTTCTTCCAAATAAACAATATAAGGTTAAAGAATGAAGTCAAAGAACACACTGGTATCATATCTCAAAAACGTCCGTTGCCTTTCTCGTCTAAAAAATGCAGTACTTCAATATTTGTAGTCAACGCTTCATAAAAGGATCACATCAAAGTAATATTGAGGTCGTTATATTTCTAGAAGCTACAGGAGAGCAGACGAGAAGAAAACCCCTCCACCTCAAATGTAGGTCAAGGTTGTGGTCTTGTCTTCTGACGGCCGCAGAAGGTGAAAGTGGTGGATGATTACCTGGTTAATCTTCTTGGTTAATAAGCGTTCAGCCAAGCGTGAAATAGGTTAGAGAAAGTTATTCTACTTTATTGTCTTCGAATCGATAATGACGAACGATTTGAGTTATAGACTTAATGATGCCGAACCATATTTCTTTTTATACACCAGAGGCCAGTAGGGGTTTTAGAAAGGTTTAAGCATATCCAAAAGTAATACAGTTGTCGTAGAATAATTATTCTAAAGATAATGCTTTTTTTTTCTTTTTTTTTGATTTGAATATCGACTTGAGGCGAATTATTACTTTTTTTACATGCTTTCAAGTAGACTTTTTTTAGAGAGACTATATAGAAGAAGCGTATGCCATGATTACCTACTTATTTTTTAAAATCCGTACATGATATACTAATTATGCCCAGAGATTTATTTTCCCTTCCTGTAGCAATATATTTCAAAGCATAATTCCGTTTCATTGCATATTTTGGAATCTTCACTTTGGTTATTTTCAAATGTCCGCGAAAAACAGTCTGCATTCGCAAAATATATAAATAATCATGTAAATAATCTACAGGTATTTATTTGCTCAATTGTTTAATTTACATTGCTTTCTTGTTGTTGTTATTTTCGAACGTATTTATGAGCAACACATTAATTAATTCGATTAAGATAACATCATGAAATTAATTAATGCGTTATAGCCAAAATTGTGATGACTATATCACACTGTTTTTAAATTTATTTATGAGTAGCATATTAATTAATTCGATTAAAATAACACCAAAAAATTAAAGTAATATAACCAACATAAATTGTTCCATAAACTCTTTATGTGTTATTATTTACCATATTAGCAAATTATATTATTGTATTTTTGTAGAATGTTTTGTCTTTGTAGTTTCCCTTATAGCAATTTTGAGAAAAATTTTATTAAAAATAATCTTTCAACCGATCCAATATGTTAGCGTTTATAGATTTGGACTGCTTATTTTGATATTTGTTAATTGTGATATCTGAATACTAATCAATAAATATGCATTGTAAAACATTGTCTTAATCACATATGAAAATTTGAAATTTTTCTGAAGTCATTTCATATTATTTCATCATTTATTTTACTATGAATATCTGATTACATATACTGATATTTCCTAAGAGCGTTTTAGAAGGTTTTAAATTCTATCGCTTATTACAGTATGCCAAAAGTTTTTTTTTTTTTTTATTTTTTTTTTTTTTTTTTTTTACATTTTGGAAAGATTGCTGCTTTTAATTTTGAAAGATTTTATCAGGTATATTTATTGGGTCGTTCGGAAAGTCCTTTCGTATTTTTGTGTCAAAATGAAAAGAAATTTTCGTTTAATGAATAAATTATTTATTAAATTATAAAATTGCCATTCTGGTCTAATACCTTTTGGTTGTAACATGATTACACGCTCATAAAAGTTTTGGTCTTTGCTGTAAAAAAAACTGATCGAGGTGGTTTTTGGCCTCCTCATTTGAAGGAAAAATTTTGCAAATCAGTTCTGGTACTGATGTACTGTTAACACATCTTCTCCACACATATTGGCTAATTTATTTCTGGCTTGAACAGCATTTTTACCTTTTATAGCAAAAAAGAAAAAAATGACGAAAATGCTGTTTATTTCTCTCCATATTTAAAAGGGCACCATCCAAAAACTACTGCAAAGAATCAGCTGCACTTTTTCACACTCAAGCCTTGCTATATCAGCTCTTAAAACATAAAATGATTTTGCGGTTTAAGTATGAAATTGGGTGCGAAAAATACAATTAAATCCTCTGTCGGGGAAAAACGAAATTACTTTCCGAACAACCTAATAGAAATGAGCATAGACGATAAACACAATCCTGAAAACATGAAACATTATACTTAAAACAAATAAGAATAGCAAATTATTAGATATGAATTATATTAAATGTAATGAACTAAATTTATTAAATTCATGTAATCTTATTTAAAAAGAATGAGTTGCCAGATATGCACATAAAAATAATAATAAGTATGAAAAAATATTAAAGCATGAAACAATGAAGCGTTGCATTAAATTTTGAGAAAGAACACCTTTGGAAAGTTGACACAGAAGAGAGGGGGGGGGGATAAAATTCAGATGCTTGTGTCTGCGGAATAATCAGGAGCAAGGGGTTAATTTCAAATCATAAATATTAAATTTTCCAAGATTTTACAATTTTAATGTATAAACTTTAATCAAATAATGAGAGTTCATTGCGTTATTTTATTTTGTCCAAAGAATGGTTTGTGGTTCTGCAACTAGATTTTTTAAATGATAAAATGATTGCATAAAACTTTTATCACTTTTATCTCGTGTTTTAACAATATTGATAAAATTTAGGATTTAAGATAAAATATTTAAATTGAAAAAGTAATCATTTTTGAATTTTTGACCTTCACCAATAACTGGTCTAAGGGAATGTATCAAAAATTAGCAAAGAAAGTTGACAAAAATTATCCGGAGAATTTGAAAATGAAATTCTCCGGTTTAATTCGATATTGATTTGATGAAATTTCGTTAAAGGTAAATAATTCCTTTTAATTCACAAATTTAAGAGAATTTTATTTCTTGAGTAGAAACTTAAAAGATAAATAAATAAACAGGAATCATAGAATTAAAAGATGAAGTGTGAGAAATTCGTTATTTTAATTATAAAAAATGTAATCTAAACACAATTTTTTAAGAACGTAATCAAATATCTATATATAGGCTAAAAGCTTTAACTGTCTTTATCGATTATTTTCTGTTTTTAAGGCTTTATGTAAAAAAAATAAAACAAATGTCATATTTTTATGGGTTATAATGTGATTCAAACGCATATGAAACACAAAATACATATTGTGTACTATGAAATTTCAGAATTCATCTACCCAATATTGATAATTAAGAAGCAATAAAAGAGTCTAGTTTATAAATTTGATTTTTTTTTTGTTTATCTTGCAATTTTTTCTTTATTTACTTCTAGCAGTCTTTGGTGAAGAGCCGTTTTGCCAATCTTCGTTAAAATTTTCTATGAAATATTTTATGTAATTTGTTATTTAAGAACTTCTTCATGAAAATATTTTTAAGTATCAATTTTTGATAGTTATATAATTCACTCATATTCTTATAAAGATTTTTAACCATAATGCATTATGTATATCTCTAATTTTCAGTCATCTGTAAAATTTCAACTTTAAACTATATTGGAAATATTTAAACTGCAATTAATATAAAAACATTTTTTATTGGAACCAATAATTTTTTTTTAATTTTTAGTGAAAACAAAGTTGTTTAGAATTAAAATCTCTTAAAGAATTACAGAATTAAACTATTTTAACAAGCGTATTTCTAAATAAAATTCATTGCTTTAAATAAAAACTGATTTATTAAATTAATAATGCATACACTTTACACGATCATGGAAAACTTTGTCACATTTAATTTTTATAAAATATTATA
>JAPMOQ010023314.1:8052392-8066904 GCA_026543055.1 Argiope trifasciata | reverse complement strand
AACTCCGCCAGAGAATAAACGAGTAAATGTTGTTATGAATTAATGAGAATCGCTTTTCCATTAGGGTATCTAACTACAGTCAAATGAAATTTTTTTGAAAAATTGGATTTAAAAAAATATTTATGGTTTTTAGATGTATTGTCAATTATAAACAGTATAAATACAAAAAAAAATATTTAAGAATATAATTTTGACCCACAGGAAAATGTGTAGTAAATTTTAATGAAATTCAACCAAAACGATTAACACTCTACACAAAATTGCAATGCAGCAATCATGTTTTTCTTTGTACACAAGTTATAGAATAAAATGATGAATGCAATCAACCAGAATCTGAAAAGAAATTTGAGATGCAAAGAAGTTAAGGGTAAAAATATACGTATATGTGCATTTTCTCCATAAATTCACAACACATTTTTTCTAAAAACACCTATAAATGAAAAGGTATTTCATCAACAATAAAACTTTTGGTTCATTTCATTGCCCATATTATTAAAAACCCGTGTTGAAATTTTTATGTAAATATCACAAATCAGTTTTTGAGATATCATGTTAACGGTAGGGAATTTTCATGAGAATTAGAGAAAACTGAAGACAAATTTTAGCTGAAAAATATGATTTGCTTAAAGTTCCCCTGGAAGATAGGTTCGGCCTTCCTTTTCTAAGGAAAGATAAACTGTTTCGAAAGGAGGAAGATCTGAACATTAATAATTTGCCAATGTGGTCGATAACCAGTGTTTTTAACATAGCTTGATACCTTAATCTATATCTTAGCAATCGTTTATTTTATTATTGCATCTTAACATAAATAACACAGTTTATCAAAACTCGTTGGGCGTATCTTAAAGTGAGGGTGGATAATATTATAACTATTTTTATATTATCAAATTTCTCCGGCTCAGAGTCAATGTATTCAAATGCTCATAAATATATACATTAAATTTAATCACTACATCGTATATTGTTAACAAATTTGAAGTCCGTAACTTATCTTTCCTTAACCAGAAAACAGGCATTTTATTTTTCAGACTCAAGGAGATTTAATTAACTTTAGGAGTAAAAATTTGTCAAAATTTTGAATTCAATTTTTTTTATTATGATAGCTTTTTGCCTAGTCAAAACTATATATGAACAATTTATGGGCAAACCATAAGGAATAATTTTCTATAAACAACAATAATACAACACTTTTCATTATGGCTTTTTTAAAATATTGTAAAAACCCCAGAGCTTAATACTTCCTCTCCTCTTTACTTTAATCAAAAATATAATTGATTTCACCCAATTCAGTTAATGTTACAAATCAATCTGTTAATGTCATCAAGATTTTTAAATCTGGAAGTGATCACATTAAGTTGCCTCTACTGTAATATGAAACAACCAAATTAATAAAAAATTAAGCGGCAAAAATTTTTTTTGAAATGTTTTTTATTCAGATATTTAGCTCGTATCGGACTTAACGCAAGAAGTGATTCTTATAATTATTCCGACGGATATACCACAAGATGAAAACAATTCTAAGAACGGAAATAATCACTTCCATAAACGCAAATTTGCGCACCATGTCACCGCCTGACGGTCCCCTTCCAGTAGTCAACACTGTCACGCACGTGGATGACCGCAGGTGGTGCGCACGTTCGACCGCAGGATATTCCACCGCCACCCCACACACAAACGATTTCCGGAATCGCTTTTCATACTGCTCAGTGTTGCGCTCATTTTCTAATAGGGTCTTTAGCATGTCCCTCATTAGGTTTTATTCGCGCGAACGATAATCCATTACTTTGCACAAGAAAAAAAAGGGATCATTTATCGTCTGAGCTATTGTTCACGGAGGGGGTGGTTGGCAATTATCATCTGCTATTGTTATTCTCATTTGTCAGACTATTGGGGAATTTTTTTATACATATACTCATATCCCCCACTTACGGCTTTGTTTAGGTTATTTTTATGGATATATATTCCATGTATGGGGTTTTTGTTTGTGATCAGGTGTTTAGAGGAAATTAGGGGTGTTCTAAACAAAAATGTTGTGGGGGGATGAAAGAGGCAGTGTTTCCTTTATGAGCGAGTGATATCTGATCTAATAAGCGGTCATTTTCGGCGACAATTTGGTCTATTTATAAATGTGATAATTATTTTTTACCGGTGAAGGAATATATGCTTATTAGTTGATATTAAAATATGAATATAATTTTGAAAACTTTTTTTGAGGACTCAATTAAAAGGATCTAGTTTCTTTCTTTTGGTGGCATCTAATTGAAATACTGTAATGATTTTTAACTGTTAGTCATTTTTCATATATAACCTGCAGACGAAATCAACGAATTTCAATTGAATTTGTGCTGTAGCTTCTGAGTGTGAAGGCCTTTGAGGACCCAACGACAGAAGTCTGACTTCTGGCTCATATGAGGATGACACTCACACGTTCGGTTGCACAACCCCTTTTTAGGGAGGGGAAGTCTCTTTCACATACCTCCTAGATAGAACACAGGGTAAAGAACAACCACGCCCGAGCCAAGACTCGACCCTATGACACCTAGACAATGGGGAACTTGCTAACTCTATGCCGGGATGCCAGCGAAAAAGTTTGTAATAAATAAGACTACGATTTAAAAAAAAATACTTTTTCTTTAGTGAACTATAATTTAAGAAAATCCTTGGTTTTTTGAAATCTAGGAACCATTGTATTTCTTATAAATGGCCATAAGTAAGTCTTTCTCCTGTTAGGGAACTATGAAGAATTACATAAAATAAACTAATATTATTTAAGTAATCACCAGTTTCGACCAGTTGATTCATCAAGGATATATTATGAACTATAATTCAAGTTGTCATTTCCTTGAAATCCGGGAATCATTGTATCATTTGTAAGCGTGTTTTTCTCCTGTCAAGGAACTATGAAGAATTACATGAAATAAAACTAATATTTTTATAAATTAATCGCCTTTAGTGGCCAGCTGATTCATTAAGAATTCTTTTTAATATATTTACTTTTCAGGTACATTATTCTGATACAATTTAATGTTCATGATTCCGTCATTTTGTCAAACATTAGAGTCGTGCTATTTTTATTGTCTTAGATATGATTTTCTTTTGTGTGCATACAATTTTCTAATAGAAACCGTTCATATGACAACATATCTCTATTAAAAACCTCAATGTACAATTCATCTATCATCTAAATTTCGCAGTATTTTAACTTTATCTGTTAAATTACAGAGTTATTAAATAAATTCCGTTTCTTCAACTTTCGACAATAAATGAAAATCCTCGTTTAATTATTTGATGAAACATTGAAAACAGTTTTACTTTCAGCTCAACAATGAAATATATCATTAAAAATTAGGCTAAGATTTAAAAAAATATGCACGAATATTTCATTTTAAGCAATATTTTTAAGATATTTTTTAAATTTTACAGTGGTATAAAGCTTATTTTTGTACTATAATATTTCCGGAAATTATAGCGAAGTTCTGCTTAATTTTTAATTAATTAAAATAAAAAATATCCCCATTCACAACTTCCAAGATATATGTGCCAAATTTGATGGCTTTAGGCCAAAAGATCCAGGTTGTAGAGAACCAATAAATCCACACACAAAGGAGAACACAGTGCTCATTCTTATTTATTATAAAAATAGAGGTAGGTGTTCCATCATTAATTGTAATCTGAAAAATAGTTAAAATTGTGGAAAAAATAAATTTTTATCAAAAATAATTTTATTGAGAAAAAGAATTCTGTGAAATTATTTCATTTACAAATATTTAAATTCTTACTTTAAAGCTTTATAAATAAAGATATTTTTTATTTAAAATGAAAATAAATATTGACATTTTTTTATAATTGTAACCGATTTTATTTTAATATTTTATTGCTGCATATATACATTCTGGAGGATCTAATAATTTTAGGTTTAGTTAAATTAATAACATTTATAACTGAAAATGCTGAAAGACAAATTCAGGACGAATCTTGTAATTTTGAGCATTGATCCAATAACGAAGACAATACATGAAGCCTTGTCTCCAGTTTTCCTTTACTACACAAGCAGAATTAAGTTTAAACCTCAATACATAAAACGTATATCATATACGAGAATATATACAGAGGGTTTATAGTTAAAATGCAAGTGTTTGAAAAACTGCAAAAGGAAAATTGCTTGGATCATATTAAGGAAATTTGACATATGTTATATTTACAACGTGGGGAAATGAATTACACAATAAACAATTTTTTGTCATAGGTGGAACTTTTTAATGGCAATATTTTATACACAGAAACCATAACATTTTTCTTTGTCAAAATAAGAAGTGCGTAATGTGGTATAATATTTGTTCAATATGGGACTCTTCAAGTCCTATCAAATGTTGTAGACGCAAGATAGCGTGATCTAAAGTAGCACCTAATGTTTCCTGCTGAATTTGTAGGACATGTCTAGTAATGCTACTTTTTAAATCAACAACAGAATTAGATTTGTCCTAGTAGATGCGATCTTTTAAATACACCCACAATCAAAAATTGGAATGTTTCAAACAAGATGGATGTTTCAAACAGATGAATAAGATGGCCAGACATTTTGGAAACACCTACTAACTATACGATCCTCACTAAAAGTTCGATGAAGCAATTATGTAACACAATGAGCAATGTCAGGTGGTGCTCCTTTTGCATGAATATTGTTGAAGCAAGGCAATTTCTGTCTTGCAAAGCAGGATCACGTTATTTTCTAAAAATTGAGTGTAACTGATACCTGTTACGGTGAAGCAAACTACCCATGTTGGGGTAAGTTTGAAGGAAGGAAAAAAGATAAATAATAAAGTTAGCAGTCATACCACTCCAAATTCTTACAAATTTTGAATGCAAGGGTTTCTCAAAAACAGTATGTGGAGCGGCTGAGTCCCATATCCTACAGTCATGAATGTTGACTTGTCCGGATAAAGTAAAATGAGCTTAATCAGTCCACAAAATCTTTCAAATCCATGATTCGTCTTCATCAATTTGGTAAGAATGAACTTGAAAAAATTAATTCTTTGTTGTTGATCGCCTGGTTGCAAGTGCTGCAAAATTTTCTTTTTAAACGAATAGTGTCTTAAATGTAGTGCAAGACTTTGCATAATGTCGCCCATGCTTTTCATAAAGTCCTTACTGCCTTTCTAGGGCTTAAAAGTAGCTGATACACTAACCCTGAAACAATTGCTTCCCTAATCTCTTCCATAATTTCCTGATTCGATATCTTCTTCATCTAGTTCAGGGGAGCATTCCAAGTTCTCCTGTAGCTTCAACTTTATTAATCATTCTCTTTAAGTCATTCATAGACATTGGTTCTTTTCTCAATTCTTTGCGATGACGCTATTTTTTTGGTAATAACATTTTACTATCATGTTCTGATTTTGGCAAAGGCATGGCTATGTTTTAAGGATGCATAACTTTTTTCATAATAATTATTTTAAAATTGGAGTGGTATTCATTTTGACATAGTACAAAGCAAAAACAACGTTTCAATAATCTGCAGCGCCATCTATTTTTAAAAATGAACTACGATTTTTTATTGTGTAATTTATTCCCCAATGTTGTAAATATAACAATTTCTTTAACATATTTCAAGTAGTTTTTATAGTTCTTCAAACACTTATACCTAATTTATATCCACCCTGTACTTCAAGAATAAGAATCTGAGTTTGTTCTGATTTTGATAACTGTTAGACATCTAATATTACCAAGATGCCAACACATTTTTAATCATTTCAAACTGAATAGTTGGTTTAAATTCCAAAATTTTTGCAGAATTTTATTACTTTCTAATATGCTAAGTAGTGAGAAAGTATTATAACTGACAAAAAAATACGAATTTGAGATTTTGATGGATCTTCCTTTTCAAACTTTTCTGAGTCCGAAAAAGAGTCTTGGCATTATAACTGTTTGTGCGTTTCCTATTAGTCTTTATAAATCAAAAACATTTTAATCTAAACAATTGAACTTTGAGATATGATATTCCAAACAAATTTGTAGATTTCTATCAAATTTTGAGCGAAATCCATTGAAAGGAAGTATGTCTGGTTGTTTTTTTTTCTATCATCAACACTTTAACTCTCACAAAAAGAATTAGATATAAATTTCCATACATAGGCTTAGCATCTAAAATATAGATAGTTATCAAATTTTGAACTCAATTCGTTGAATAGTTGACAGTCTGTAGGTTAGCACTTTTGCATCCAAGTAAATGCAATAACTTAAAAACTCAGTAACTTAAATGAAATTGAATTAAGTATGTTGCCTTCCTGTCGATACTGCTACGTTCAGTGGTGCCGGAGTCGTCGGTTGTGAACAAGAAGTATGTTGTCTTTTATTACCATGTTATGTTGTTCGTGTCAATTTTTTGATACCAATCTAGCAACAGTTTTAAATGCTATTTAGGTTGCAGTTTATTTAGGTTTTTTGTTAGGATTAGGTTAGGATTTTATACTATTTGGTAGGATTAAATCAACTATTTACTGTTTATCAAATTACCAAATATATTTGCTTTTGCAAGTGCATAATCATTTAAATGAAGTACCAAGTCAAAGGTATCATACTTAACATAAGAGATTTGGGAGAGCAAAAAATGGGGCCACTTCTGGTACAATATCTACAATTGTATGAATTTAGCAGGTATTAATTCTGTTAAATTGCTTGAAATGTACTTATGCTTAATCACTTGTAAAGTCACTAATCGTACTATATCATTAAGCTATGGCTAATTTGAAGAGTTATCCTCTTTAAATCTGAAATATGCAATTAATCATGTACGAATGTTTGAATTTAAGGCCTTTTTTTATATCCTAATCTTAACATTTTTTATTTCATATTTTTTGTTATACATGTAATTAAATCTAAAATATTTAAAAAGGCATTAAAACACAAGTCTAAAAATCAGCTTATATGAATTTACAAAATATCATTCAACCAGTGTAGATGTGAGAAATAGCAAGACCGATATAGAAATTGTGATAAAGTTTATGAAATGAAGTGTTTCAATCAGTCTGATTTTAATCATCTGCATTATTTGAAAATATTTTTTACTTTCGAAGTAAATGCAATGTATCAAAATATGTCTGTCTTATGTCATAAAAAAATTGTACGTATCAACATTCTTCACATTCCTGATTTAAATACCGTTCAAAATTCAGCAAAAAAGGAAAATATTTGCAGTAATTACTCGTGAAAATGTATTAGTTGTTGATCATCTTACATAATAGATTATTGAAGATTGCGCCGATGAAGGATTTTGAAGATCCTATCTTCGTTTAAATGCTAAGAATCCATTTGTATCCTAATAGATGACCATATTCTTTACCTAAATATTTTGTCATTTTTTTGCAACAAGACTTTATAATAAAAACAGCACTATCCATTAAAAAAAGTAAGGACCCATTATTTACGATTTCACTATCGAAAACAAAAGTTTCCATAAAAGATAATAGTATATGATAGTTAACGTAATATATTATAGTTAAACATTTTCTGTAAAGCACTTGGGGTAGGTTGTATATAGCTTTTAAACCTTCATTTGAAAACAAATAAAATAATGTTACGAACTTGGAAAAGAGAATCGGCAATCTTTGTCTGAGTTTTTGTTTTCTGACAGCAATCTGACAATCCTAAATTACCAACTAAATTCTTTGAAAACTCAATACTAAAATAAAAAATTCAAATAAAACAAATCATTATTTATTATTCGTTCTCCTGACTTAAATATCCATCAGATTTCTGCAAGTACGAAAGCTTATATATAAGATCAATATGAAAAATTATCTGTAGCTTCATATTTTCCTTGAAGGACTTTTGAAGGTTGAACCTCACCATCATTTCTTCATTTAAAAGCAAAGGAAACAGTATGATGAGTATCCCAATAGATCAACCTATTTTCACCGTCTAAATTTTTTTATAATCTTTTTGACAACAAAATTCTACAATAAAAAAAAAACGAATATCATAAAATTAAAAAGAAAATCCGAAAATTTTCCATAGAAAGGGAAATTCAGTATTTTTTATGATAAAAAAACAAGACAACAGTGTGAGTTTTTACTAGGTCAATGTCGAAGCGTGAAAAGAAAAGGTTTTCCGTAAAACTGTCATTCGAACCATGTCTCGTGCATCCAGTCCTACACAATATCAAACCCACAATTCAAGCTAAACGAAGGCGACACAAACTAAATGAAATTTGGACGTGCCGAATTCGAAAAAAAAATATAAAGAAATGCTACCTCCTCCCCTTTTTACAGAAAACTGAAATTCGATACCAAGCAAACTGCGAAGTATAACTTCTCCTGTATATATGCTGGTATCTATCTTGAGAACAGACAGAGCTGGGTGTTTTGGAGGGTGGGGGGAGGGAACACCCCAAATGTGCTTCTTTTCTGCTTTCATTATTTTTATTATTCCCGTGAGATTGGGAGAAATTCTTGAAGGAGAGAGGAAAAAAGTCGTTTTCAAGTGAAGGAAAGATGGAAAAAAAGTAGAAAAATCACCCAAAGGGTGTGAAAAAAATGTCGTAGAGGAATCAGAGAAGTAAAAACGGGGTGGAAAGAGATCTGTTTGGAAAATACCGGGGTGGACAAAAGGGGGAGTATTAAGTTTCCAGGAAGCAGTGAAAACTCACTCTCGTTGCCCAAGACACTTTCCATTTCTATGAATGAATGTGACAAGTTTCCGTAACCTGTTGCGCCATTGTCAACTTTCCTCACGTGGAAATCGCATTTCCTATTGCAGCCAATTAAATTTACAACCAAATATTCAAGAATGGTCTCCTAACAAATGCTTCAATTCTATTCTCCTCCTATGCTCATCCTTTTATCATTCAAGAAGCTGGTTGTGTCTGTTGGAAACCGATTTCTCTTATTATTCAAAATAGGATTATCTGGGAAATTCTAATGTTGAATTAACCGATAATTGCATCAGTTTATTCGGAACCAATTTGTAAAAAGATTCTAGTGTGAAATTACTAAATTTGGATTATTTAGGAAGTTCTATAATTGCGTTTGTACGAAATCGATTTCTGAATAACACTGAATAACTGATTATTCAGTGACTGAATATCTGACTGAATATCTGAATAACTTATTATTCAAATATGAATCATTTAGGAAGTTTTATTATTTATTGAATGAAGCATTAATAAAGTTTTGATCGAGCGTATTCAAAACAAGTTTCTGAAATGATTTTAGTATTAAAGTACCAAATTCAGGTTATTTCGGAAGTTTTAATATTGTTTAAAGCATTAATTATATTTTGACCGAGCTTACTAGAAACCAATTTCTGAAAAGAGTTTAGAATTAAAGAGCCAAATAAAAGAGTATTTGAATTTTTTTTTAGATCTAATTTTGAATAGCATAATAATTATCTTTACCTTACTTGTAAATAATGCTTTAATTGTAGGTAAAATTGTAGTTAAATAAATGTAGTAAAAAACGTTTAAAACTTGCTACGTTTCTGACTTCATCGAACTTATTTTTTAAATAATTCTTATAATTTTATATAGGCAGTTTCTTTTCATTTAAAAATGTCTTACTATTATAGAGATTCAAATTTGGATAATTTGTAAAACGCCATCTAAATTTTTGAAAATGTATTAAATGTATTTAAAATGCAACTCTGTTGTCTTAGCGAGAATACTTTCTTCAAAATTATACGATCATAATTACATTTATTTAAAAACACCAATAAAATATAACTTCCAAATCTACTCTTTTTCTGTTATTTTTGCCTGAAATTCTCGTTGCTATCTGTTAAATCTAAGATGAAAAATTCAAAATTTATTTTAATTTTCTTTGTTTATTAATCATATTGATGATTTTTTTTAAAAAAATAAAATGATTAAACAATAAATATCTAAAGGATTTCACTTGAGATATTAAAAAATGATTATTTGACAACTTCTGACATAATTTCGAATTATATATTATTTCAATTGCCTATATTATTATTTCAATTGCCTATATTATTTCAATTGATTATCGATATTCAATACTTTTTCGTTTTTTGAGAATGAATATGAGAATTTTCCTTTACCAATTCTTTCATTGTAATGATCCCATAATAAAAATAATATTACTCTTTACAATTAATTGAATTTGCAGTCAAATATTTATAGATGAATTTTAAAACTATGAAACATATTTGTATCATTCTCTCTCTCTTTCCATAAAGTTTTGAAGAGAGTTTTAGAAGACTTGAAAACAGTTTTGAAAGACTCTGCAAGCTCAAATATCGGTAAAGCTTTACATGATATGGTCTAATATAATAGTTGAAAAAATGTGACACAATTTAAGATAATTTTTTTTAAATAAAAATAGTTAATTATGCATAATAATTTTATAAAATTATGAAATAATAATAATAATAGACAAAATAATGCATTCAATATTTAGGCTTAAATAAAATTAGTTTAAATAATATATTAATCTGTTTTTACTTTTCCTGAAGGGAATGATATCATCACTAATTAAATTTGGAACCAAACATTAGATATTAATTTCTATTAAATAATCAAATATTGTTTTCACACATCCATCTTCTTTATTGACGAAAATAAGTGTGATTAAATAAAAATTTATTCTAAATCGATGTTGTAATGTGATTCAGAATATATATTGTTATATTTTTTAATCAATTTTTGAATTATCAACTACATTGTTTGAAAATATATACTATTTAATTTCTTTAGGACATTATTATTTCTTATTATATTTATTTAACGAGTTTTTTTTGCTTTTATTTCCAACATGCGGAAAGTACATTTCCGGTTGCTACTAATTAAATTTTTAAACAATTGTCGTAAGAAACACATCAAAAACATCATTGCCTGTTAATTCTAAACGATTACTAATTTTATTCAGAAAAAAATCTTGAATGTTTCAAAAGCCTTGATAATAAATTGATAAGAACTGATTTAAAATTAATAACGAATTATTACTGATGATCGGATAATTAGAGATTCCATATGGATACAAAGGATGACCAATGGTCAGAAATGGAATAATGGAAAAAAATTTCATTCACTTTTTATAGGGCATCAAAAAATGGAGCATTAATGTGTTTAGTCACATTTTAACCGCTCAGCATATAATGACGTGTCTGCATTAAACCATTAAACCTGCAATCAAGCTACAGAATTAAGCATTTAAAAATACAAAAATCACTTATGAATGCTTCAATATTTCAAATGCTCCTTATATTATCAGAAGAATCAAAATGGCAATATATGTCTGAAATAGAATTTGTCATTTAATTAAGCAGATAAGTAAATTCATGAGCCTAAGGAATAATAATATGGGTGAAAGAAATAGCACCATGCTCTTGGTCCGATTTTCAAAAGACTCTTAATTAGAGAAAGGAAAACAGTATAATTCCCAAGGGTAACTTATCCTCGCTATGTCAGTGAAGAGGATTTATAACTATTAGTCAAAACTTTAATTTTTATTATTTGTAGCAGTCAATATACTACAAGTAATATTTTTTTACGTTGTTAAATATAAAAACAAGCAACTTATTAAAGAATAAACACATGAGGTAAATGAAAGTAAATGTATATTATCAACAGCAACTTTATAAATATTTGCAGGTTGGTGTAGCCTGGTTAGTAGGGCGTTGAATTCGCGTTCCTTGGGTTGCGAGTTCGCAGGCAGAAGACCTTCGTGTATGGTAGTGACTGGCACACGTATATATCTGTCGTGGTCACAAAGTCCTCCATGTTGAGAGTAATATCAACTGAGGGTACTGTTTCATAGGTGTTCTCTGATCCAGATCTAAATTACAACCTGAGAATGAAATGTATGAATGATGCCCGTCCCGTAAAAAGGGCTGTGACGCGTGAGTAGCTAACTCGTGCTCTTAGCCCTTGATGGTGCTACTGAAAAAACAAGAGACGCAAAAAATTCGGATTAAATCACAATGGCTCTTTAGTCAGCAGGCTTGTAAATGATATGTATCCTTAACGTTTGTTCACATAAGCGTTTGTTGACTGTGGATTTTATAGTAATGATTCGAAACTTCATCTAGGGGCAGTAACATATATTTGAAAGCATCAGAGAGGTAATTAGTGTGGTTATTTCAAATATGACGGATATTTCTCAGAAGTGTGCACCTTTAAGCTTTTACTTTAATTTAGATGAATTTATACTCGAAACCCTAAGATGTATCAAAAAATGTATCTTTAATATTTATCGATATTTTTATTTAGATTTATAGACATTATTTGATATTTATTGACAAGATATTAATCAATCGTTTATCGACATTCCTAGGGATCCTTTGATGGAACAATGGATTTCTGCTCTCTCATAACGAGAACTATCACATATTCATAGTGAGATTAACCACATCATGCGCCCCAAGAACTAGGCTTTGAAAAATCTTCGGCAGAAACAATTCATAAATAAAAACTAACAAACGGGGGGTGATCTAATCAAAACTTTCTCACATTCTCTCTATTGAAGATGATATCCCTCTTCTCCCACTTAAAATTGTGAGCTTTGTCTAATCCTCCGATTAGTTCGCATGTCATTGGCGGGCAATAGTTACGATACATAGTACAATGAATCTGACATTTTATTAAAATCAATGTAAGTCTTTTATCTATTTTTTATGTCATGTAATTAATGAATAAAACCTTGAAAGTAAAGCATTCAATACCATTTATTCGACAGAATGAAAAAAAAATGACTTAGAATTCCAATTGTAATCACAAGATTACATACCAAATCTCATTTCTTTAAGTCATTGCGGTTTAGCATTCAAAACTACAACTGAGCGAAGTCAACTCTTTAACTAGATAATTTCAAAATTTGATGAAGTTCTACACTTTAAAGGCTGAGTAACAATTTTTATTTATCTAGTTCCTCTTGTTTTTTATTCATCGTGCTAGTTTGTTCTCGGATAACCAACCAGATATACTTCCCTTGAATTGATTTCATTAAATATTTGATAAATATTGAAGAGGATTGATTAATCCATGATTTAAATTTCATTAACTAACTCCATGTTAATGTTATGGAAGCAATCACTCTCACCTATATCAAAAATATATTTTATTTTCCACGAACAACATCGCACACTTGCCGCTGGGGAGCTCACTCTGGATTATTTCCTCCGTCCTCTTTGTTAAGTGGGAATCCTAGGTTATGTGGCGCACAAGGTTATTTTATATGATTTGCGATGGATTATCCGTCTAGCGTATGCGCGCTTTCTCTGGAAGAGAACGATTGCTACAATATCTGTAAATTCATTTTAAAATTCATACACCAAATTTCATCCATTCATCTCAATGCGTTTTTGAATTATTGCAATCATAGTCTGACAAACAGACATAATTAAAAAAAGATTCAAAAGAAAAAGTTTCTTTCAGACTCAAAGAGATCTGACCAATTTAGAGAGACAACAAAATTTCATTTTATACATTTTTTGGCAATTACATTTTTTTCATTGCATACTTCATACATGAGAAAGTAAAAAATTCCTTTTATAGAACCTTTCAAACTTTTAATAAGGGTGCAAATACATTAATTCTTTAAGAATTGATATGCAGAATCTCTTATTAGTAATTTTGTAAGGTAATAGCAACTTATAATTTTATATCAATTTCTTTCTTTTAAATTCATAAATCCCTGCCCCTGTCCCCCCTCCACCAAAAACACTTGCTTATTGCATCGCATGCTATCAACTTCTGTCATGAACTCTGATTCACTCTATATACAACTGAAACAAACTAGCTTTTACAGATCAAATTAATCAGTGCCTAATTTCTTGATTGCAACTGTAATTCCATTCAATGGTTTCCTTTTGTACAAAAATCTTGATTTTAATGTACAGAAACCACAAATATACATAATCTTTTTTTCACCATGTTGCAATATCGCAAAAAAGTAGCAAAACATTAAAACTCATGATGAGAGAGGGGTAATAATAAGACTATTAGCTATTTACTACTCCTGCAAAACTTAAGTTATAACAATTAATGAAAATCGACTTAATTCTCCTTATTATTGTTGCATTATTTACCAAATATCCATATTAAGGTTCATAATTTTTTTTATCAAAAACTTTTTTTAACTTCCATTTGTTATAATCTTCACGCATCATCTTGTCAGTGAATTATTATAGTTGTATGGATACGCATATTATAAGATTATTAAAATCTTAAAAAATTACATCAATTTTAATTATTTTCTTTTATTTTAATGACACATAATACGAAAAGAAAGAACCAAAACTAGCGTATCATTATTAGTAAAGAGTAAATGAGAAAAATTCAGAAAGTGTCTAAAGTTTAAAACCTTTAATGAATATACTTCAGTAACAAAACTTTTGATGTATTTGGATGTCTGATTTATGTATGGGGGAGCTCTGAAGTTGAGTACCCAATCTTACGTACTGACAAAAAAAATCTAAATTTAGATCAAAAATATCTTTTTAATTGGATATAATACCAGCACACTGTTAAATTTCGAGTTATATCAAATAAATACTCAGATGG
>JAPMOQ010023314.1:7996032-8016844 GCA_026543055.1 Argiope trifasciata | reverse complement strand
GAATAAAATAGGATTTTATCGGATTAAATGATTAATTATAATGAAATGAAAATGAATAAGTTTGAGTTTGAGTTTTATGTAGTTTATTGGCGCAAGAGCCATGTTTGTCTAAACTGCGCCAATGAAAATGAATAAAATAGGATTTATAAGATATAAATGAAATTAAATACAATATATTTACATTAGTGATACATTGGATAATGAACATTATAACATAGCAATTACAAAAAATTATTAATTGCAAATAAAATCAGCAGGTTAAATAATCTATTGGCCTCAGTGGTCCAAATTCACAGGCGTACATATTTCCCATTTCTCCTCAAGTTATAGTTCCCTCTTCGGCTAATGTACTGTGTCTTTTAGTGTACTTTTTTGTAGTAGAGAGGAAAAAAAGATGAGCCCAGCAGCTAGAGTGTCCCCGAAAGAAGGAAAAGCAGGGGAAGGCAGAAGTATCGGGTGACAGGGACTGTTTAGCCAGCTATTCTTCGGATCGCAGGAAACCGGACAAAGGCACAAAAGAAGTCAAAAAGATGCCAGAATGTTTTCGAAGAGGCTCAGCTACCGGAACCATTAACTCGGTGTTGACTTTGCTGTTGAAGAGATGCGCTGGAGAGTTCTTTTTTGCACGCGCGCGCGTGTTGATGAACGCAGCCAAGGACTGCCGCCCTGCTACAAGAGGGGGGTAGGGAGTGAATTTTTTTTTTCGCCTGAGATTTCAGTAGTAGTTTTAAAAGCCGTTCAATTTATTACGCATACTAATTTATCTGAAATATTATAATTTTAAAGGAAAAGAAAATTTTTATTTTTGGAATCTTTCTTGATAGTGGATGAAATTTTGCTGCAATGATAATCAAATAATTGTTTATTTTCAAAAATTAAGTAGGAGATTTTAAATTCTTTTAACACCGTTCATGACTAGAATAATATATTTTAAATGTTTAAATGACATCATTTACATAAAACTTGGGTAAAATTTTTATAGCATATTTATATCTTTTATTCTATTTGATTCATAATTTGAATTAAAATTAACCCTTTACAAAACTGTATATCGGGAAAAAAATGCAGAAAGAAAAAAAAAATATCCCAAACATCGTAATTTGCTAATGCTTTATGATTTTTTCTCATTAATTTTTATTAATTACAAAGACTTTTATATTATACAAGGGAAAAAATAATATTGTTACAAAGAGAAGAGAAATTAAAATGCAAATATTAAAACAACGAAAAATATTACTGAAAATATACTTTAATATATTTTTTAAATTTATTGAAATTAAGGCTAAAAAATTGTAAATGAAGTAACAGCCTGCCAAATTTGATAACTCTAATCTAACGATCCAGCGTTATACACACATTCCAACTAAGCATGTTTCAAAATGCAATGTACAAATATGTTTAGTTCGCTTAAAAAATATGCAGTAGTACATTGCTTATCGTGTGAAAAGAGGATTGATGGTCTATCACAGTAATTATAAGACATTTTGATTAACATGTGTTGAAGAAAATATTGATTTTTCTTATCTTTGAAGAAAATATTAGTGAACGACAGTAACCTATTTACCTTGTCATAGGAAGATTAGTTCAAGTATGCATACTGCCACGCTTTCCGTCATTTGGATAGTTTCCGGTTTTACATCCTATTAAAATTGTTTTATACAAGGGATAACAGAATTAAATATGCCATCGCTATCTTTTTTCCATCACAGTGAGCTGCAATATCCCAAAAATTTGCCATTCCTTTTGGGGATTAGTTAGTATGCAAACCTACACATTTTAGTTGTAATACACACTTGTCATAATTCACACATTGAAGAGCTCATTTCTCCGATATTTTATCCTCTGACCAAACATACATGCATTAAAAAAATTAAATTATATTTGCCATTAGAACAGTCATTCTGTCTTGCCGGCAAAGACAGGTACTCTTGGCGGCAGTAAACCAACAAGTTACTGTGCCCTCTTGAAGATAAACTCAAGTATGTAAACCTTTCTGCTTTCCGGTGTTGAGATCAATATTTCGAAATTTTAGGTATATTTTGGGAACAGTTGGGTTATATCTGCCACTGTTACTGCTATTATCTTGTCAAGACAGTGAGTCCGATTACTGAACAGTGAGTCCGATAAATGGACAGTGAGCTCCATATAAACACGCCTTCTCTTAAGAGAAATGAAACGACGGAAACAAATAATAATACAAAATATATTTATCAAGGTTTGAGAGTGAATTCGAGTTTTATGGCTCAAAAGCCATTTTACCAAACCTGCGTCACACATATAAAAAAAATTATGATAAAAATCTAAATATAAAATAACTATAAAATCCAAATGACTAAAAAATTTTTTTAAAATCGCAGCAATTATAATGAAACAATAACGTAATGTATAGCACAGTATTAATAAGTTTGTCTAGTGTTTGTAAATATCAAAATTTCATATGAGCGCATTAAAAAGATATACTTCCTTTTTCTTAAAATGGTAAACCAAAGTATTCTTCCTGATTTATCACAATTAAAAGAGGTATTTGTCGATTTGTCAATTTAGTAACAATAAAGGAAACTTATTTTTAGATGAATGGCTACAGAGAAATCTACAATAAATTTTTTTCTGTGATTAGCATTATGGCTTAAATCAGAAGCTGATTTATGTTCTAACGTTTCTCTAAAAATACTTATTTATCTTTATCTATTAATCACCACATTAAAGGATTAAAAAAACAGTATAATAGGCATACATGTAGCCGGAAATGCACGTTTAAAGAAAACTTAAAATGATGAAAAAGAACTTTTAAAATAAAATTAAACGAAGAAAATCAACTGAAATTCACTGTTGATGGATTAAATTTTAATTAACAACCGCCCTGCTCATAACTGGCTAAAAAAATGAATGACTGTTGTTGAGATATCAATTTGAACAGCAGTTACTATGACCAGCACCGATCACGATAGAGTCTCACCAATAAGAAGCAGGTTTCGTCAACTTCAATATATTCAGCCTTATACATTTATAATGTCCATCAGACAAGCAAGAACCAGACATCGTACTGAAAGCGTCACATTCCCTTATCTAAAGCCACCTCCACCACTTTCTTGCTAGGAATGATTTGATGGAAGAAACTTGCTCCGCAAGTATTTCCAAAAATGAAAGGAAAATGTTCTCTATTTTTTTAAATATTATTTCACTTGATTTTCTTCTAAATTTTGATTACCACTCACAATAAGCCGATGAATAACAGCAGGGAAAATTCGTCAGTTGGAAATCATTTGTAATTGTGTGCCCTTTCATACAAGCCTGCATGGGCTTTTATGAGGTAGGACAAGTGTGTGTGGATTGGACGTCATTTAGAAACACTCTTTTCCTGTGATGATGTCGTGTCCGTGTTTCCACGGAAAGGGGGTGCAGTAGCTCCTGAGGGTAAAGACCCCTGAGCAACCAGAGGGCAGAAGTCTGACTTGTAGCTCAAATGAAGGTGACACACGCACATTCGCTTGCACAACCCCTTTTTACAGGGGGGCACATTCACACGCCTCACAGACAGAACACAGAGAAACAACCATGCCCGAACCGGGACTCGAACCCGGGGCACCCAGATCACGGGGAAGACACGCTACCCCTGTGCCAGGACGCTATTTCATGTACGATTTATTAAATTTTATTGACCAATTAGGTAATTGATTATTAATTAATATTGTTAATCAGCCATATAATTTATTAACTTTAATTTAATATTTTTTTACATTCAGAATGTAGATTTAATACACTATTAAAAATTGCAAATTAATGTGTTGCAATGATCAAAGTATGATAATCGAATCTCATCATTTTTACTGATAATATTACAAAATATGAATAGGTAAATTCAGGAAACATATGTAATTTACCCGATTTTTCCCCCCTTGTCGAGTTTTAATTGCTAACTTATAAGAGACATTATACTGAATAAGGAATTAAGGAATTGGATATAATATTCATTTAGCAGATTTTAGTTCTAATAATGTTAAGGATATTTAGGGAATAAGTGAATGAAATTTGGGAAAATATTGCTTGTTCATATAACAAGGTGTGTGTGTGTGTGTGTGTGTGTGTGTGTGTGTGTGTGTGTGTGTGTGTGTGATATTCAAAGGTATATCAAAGTGCTAAGCCGAAGAATTTAAGATATTAGATAGGGGGAGATGCCTTAGGACAATTCTGTTGGGTTGAACTCGCACTGCGTTGGGTTGGTATTGTCTGCAATATACAGTATAATACAATAATATATATACAGTATAATGCAATATACAGTATTGTAAAAATTACTGTAACAAAATTTAATACAGATTATCGGAAAATAGGATTTTTTAGGTCTTATTGCTTCACAGATTGCATCATAGGAGTCTATCTGTTATAGATTAAAAACTTATCCAGTACCAAAAAAAAAAAAAAAATGAAGCTCCTAGAGACAGAAAACTATCCTAAATGCTGTTTCAACTAGTTTAATTTTTCTTGAAATTAATCGAAATCTAAAATAACTTTAAAATTATTTTGGAATATAAATCATACAAAATAGAGTCTTCAAACAATGATTCATTTACTTTAACCACACAAAGCTCTAAGATTGATAGAATAGTTTTCACATCCAATTTAACAATAAATAATTCAAAAAAAATTGTCAAGAACAATATATTGAAGCAGTCTTAAAACTGAATAACAGTAGAAAACGAAAAATGAAGTTATCTAGGTCAAATTTGGGAGAAAAAAAAAGTTTTGTTTATTTACATCCTATTATTTTCTTTAAAAACACGAGGACTGGAAAACGAAAAGCCTAACATTATTGCTTAAACAAAACAAAAAAAAAGGATCTAAAGAAAAATAATCAAACCACAGGAACTGCTTAGTAGTGTGGCGAAACTCAACTACGTTGATGATAAATGGTTTTTTGAAGAACCACCTCTAACCACTATGAGTGGAACAACAAAAAAAATCGAGTCCAAAGTCACATCCCCTCCTCCCCAACCCGAGGAGTCCATTTTTTTCTATACTTCCCATTCGGATGAAAAAAAAAATCATCTTCTTATACTTCCCTAACTTGTCACTTCAACAAATAATGGTTTTCAATTCCAACCTAAAATCGACTCACCTTTCAGGCCGACATTAGTAAGGAGGGGGAAATCAGACGATCGCATCATTTATAACCTGTAGAGTAGTCGAAAAACCGCCAACAAGTCAGACTAATTTCTTTTTTTTTCGTCCCCCCCCTCTACCTCGCCAAAGGGGGAGGGAGGTTTAGAAGCAAGCGAGGTAAAAGGAACTACACTGAAAAAATTTGTGTACTGCTGAGTTTGTATTTGTAAAAACGGGGGAAAAAATCGTATGGGATTTCGGTTACCAGGGACTGTCAGCACGGCTCAAACCCAGTGAAAAATGGTCGAACGCGCGTCCCTCCCATTCAAAGATCGAAAACTTTTTGAAAATCCGAACGATTTCTGAATTTTTCCGAGTCGTATTTCCTTTCGGAACTGGGTCCTCCCTCTAAAACTTTCATTAAGCGCTATCGCTCCTCCCCTCCCACAATGCATATTCTGTAGCTCCCCCCCCCCCATCTTTTTTTGTAAGAAAAGAAAGAAAATAGTTTCTTTCTCTCAACGCTATGAAGCTTTTTATCCGGCCAATTTGTGTCCGTGTGTGACTGGCTGACAGGTCCGGATTTGGAGAAATTACAAATGATATCTGCGACAAAGCTTTGGCAGGTGGCCACAGATATTGAGACATCTCAATGCGATCGTGAGCTTTTCTGCAACTTCCTCCAAAGATAATGATGTTTCCTGCTTTTTCTTGGGATTCGGCAAAACTAACTGTGTATGAGAAGGCGACACAGTTACAGAAGCGGTGAGAATATCCAATCCTGCCTTCTCAGGTTCCATCGAAGTAAAAATAGCTGACCCCATACAGCATCCCTACCAAAAGATACTTTTGTCTTTGCATGGGAAAAGGGTCTTGATTAATCCCGAGTAACTCCTATGGAATGGATTCCTATTGGCTGCTTCCAATCCTCTAATAATGCAGATAATACCAAATAGGCACAAAGTCGAATATTTTGGTTTACGAGGCCATTAGGATATTTACGAGCCATTGCGATTACTTTCGTCTTTACCTGGAAAAGGACTTTGATTTATCCACTAAAATTCCCATGGACGAAGTCCTTTTTTATTGTTTCATATTAAGTCATCAACAAAATGCTGACTGTACAGAATGAAAATGAAATTAGGCCTCTTTTTCGATATAATATTTATGATTGTTTTCGGTTTTGTCTGGGATTAATCCCAGGTAACACCCATAGAAAGGATTCTGATTGATTTATTCGCATTCAATCCTCTAATAAACTGTAGATTACTCTGAATAGATTCGAAACTTAATATTTTGGGTCAAAACTCGAGTCTTTATGATTACTTTTGTCATTACAAGGAATAGGACCTTGATTTGCCCCTAGTAACATGCATTGAAGAAATTCCTTTTGATTGTTTCAAATCTAGTCATCAGTAAACTGCAAACTATGCAGAAAAAACATGAAATCAATTATTTATGACTATTCATTGGTATGAGGAGTATTAATGATTATCTTAAATTTTGCGGGGGAAAGGACTATTAATCTCGGAAATTTTTCCATAGAATGAACCGGACGCCTTTTAGATGTATTTCATCCATCTTTCAGTAAACTGCAAATTATACCGATTGGATTTGAAATTTAATGTTTCAGTATCACCATTAATATAAAGATTGTATTGTCAATTGAAGAAATGTCTTTTCCAAAAATTGTTTTTAGTTCCAAGGCAACCAAACTTCTGCCAACTTTTAGACTGAAGGGAATCCGATATGAAGCTAACTATACAGAATTTCAGAATGATATTTAAACATCCCTGGTGAAGTTTGTTTATGCATGGATAAAGGACATTTTACTGATAATTTCATTGAGGAATATTCTTGTATTGTTCTCATGGCAAACTGAAGATTGAACTATAAAGCCGTGGAAGCAAGTGTTTTACTCTTTAAAATAATAAAATGATGCATAATAACTTTATTCTATTATATTCAATAATTCCAACCGAAAGAATTTCGATTATTTTCAATAATTCTAATATAAAAGCAGATATTAGTAGTTTCGCATTTTCGCCATCTTCCCCTTTGAGTCGTTTCGCTTTTAATCTCTTGGGATAAGCATTTAATCCCCCTTTAGTCTTCTAAAATGATATTAGGATTTAGATAACAAGCTTGAATAATTTGCAAGATATCAAATAAAAATTACAAAACACAATTATAAGTTTTTGATTAGGAAGAACCTATTCAAGATGAAATAATTTTAGCACGATTCACATAGAACATCGATTATAATATTATTCTTTTTATTGCCTTTACATGGAAAAAAAATGCATTAGGAATTAATTACTAATAAATGAAATAATCTGTTTGAAATAATTTTGGGAGCAAATTTTATTAAGATATTTAAAATATCAATTACTCATTTCATTATTGAAGACTTATGCAAGATAAATCAATACGGAAGTTATATCTACACAAATGAGAATTGATGACCATTGATCAAAAAGTTTTATTATACTAATTGAGTTATCTAATTTTCTATTACATATGATAGCAATCAAAAGACTTATCATGGTTTATGTTATTGTATTAAAAAGGGTATAGAGCATATAAAATGAAATGAACAACAAAAAGGAAATAAAAACCAAAAAGGAAAATGAAACAAAATTTAATATAATTCGAATTATAGATTTCTAAAACAAAAGCAATTGCCGGAAATTAATTCAATTTTTTTGATTTAAAATTTGTTTTTTTCTTTGGTTTGAAATTTTAAATTCCTTACTATGTAATATAATAAATGCCCTATGTATAGTTTGAACTCCATTTTGAAAATCATAAATGAGCGATATAAGTTTGAAAAATAATTAATAAATAGCTTCAGGTGAAAACTTTTCCATCGTTATAGTTTCTATAAAAATTAACAGAAATAAATGTTTAACAAACATTTATATTTCCTCAGTATTTATTAATTTTTCTCAAGAAAAATATTATTTTTATAAAACCTTCAAAGACTTCTATTAAAATATTACTATTTCCCACTGTTATCGTTGCAATAAGTAAACCACTTACATCGTCAAAAAAAACATAATTATTTTTTAACAATAATTTCGTAAATTTGAAAAAACATTCACAATAAGAAAAACTTTTGTTTTGGATGAATGACAAACAAACAAACAAAAATTTTAATTAATGTTAATTTGAGTTAGATTGAAACTGTGGTTTAGATAAATGGCAAACATTTATTAAAATTTTAATTAATGTCAATTTGAATTTGATTGAAACTGTAGTTTAGATGAATGACAAAACAGTAAAAAAAATTTAATTAATGTTAATTTGAGTGAAATTAAAACTGTCATGGGGTATAAAAGAACGATGCAAATTTCAACTGAAATTGTAGGAGTTCATTTCCCTTTCTTTCCCCTTTTTTTATATATAAAGTATATAAAATAAAATTATTGCAGCTATAAAGACATTTTACCAAGCAATTTATATGAGTTTTCAAAATTTAAGATTGCCGTCTGTAAAACATATTTTAGGGAAGTTTTCTCTGTTTATACCGAAGATGATTCAAAAATGCAAGTAGCTAAATAAATAAAATTGGATGCGTTGTTTTAACACCTAAATTTTATTTGACTGAAAATCGGCAGCAAAAAGTCTGTTTGTCCATTCTTGTGTAATTGTTTCTAACCGCAATTACGACAGGAAGCAAGAAACTAAACAGATGAATCTTTATATGTGCTTTTATGACCTGATATGCATAAAATGTTGAATAAACCTTTCTCTGATTGCTTGTCAGTCATTTTAATTATTCACAAGTATATGAGAGAAACACAATGCGATAAAAAAATGTTATGAAGTTTCGACATCTAAATTGTAGATTTCTATGAAGTTAGGCATCCGATCGGTCAGAGAGAATAGGCCATAAAAGAAAATTCAATTACTTCCTTTAGACAAGAAGTTAAATAAAAATATGATATATTATTATTTATTACATAGGGCAGGTCCAGGGTAATAAAAAACTTTTTTCAATTTTATGAAAAGATAACTAATAATGACACACTATTTAGGAATTTATTTACCGAAAAGAAAACTAATAGTATTGTTTTTGCTAAGAATTTACCTAAGGGAGGAAACTAATAATGCTATCCTATTTCGAATTTGCAATCACAATTTACATTAAAATATTCAATTACTGAAACATATATGATTAAATAGGAAGTCAAAAATAGTTACGCCTGAAATTTCTACATGTGGTATTATTAAATTCGATATAAAAAGTGTCAAAAATATAGTATATTTATTTTTAAAAGAAACTTGGTAATGCAAAAATATAGTAAACTAGCTGTTTTTCTTTTTTATTTAAAAAGCAAAAAAAGATTCATTCTAATTCATTCATTCTGCTTAACATTCAAAATATATTGTAGGTGTATAATCTTGGTAGAAGCAATTCATGAAATTTAGAATACCTCTAGAAATTTAAAAACTAAAATATATTATTCACTATCTTATTTACTTTTTTAAATATGATGAATGATGCATTCAACTCTAAAGTCGTAAAAATATCAAAAAAAATTTTTAAGGATCAGAATGTTTATTGGAGAGTGAATTATTCAGAAAGTATGGCATTTAAAGAAACAGAATCTAACAATCAACATAAGTCTTAAATAAATTTAATAAAAATCATATTTTAAAATTTTTTATTACTGTAATTGTAGGTAGATTTTTTAACTTTACCCTTTATTTCCTTTTTAGCCAATAATTTACAATTTACTATTAGAATCGCTATGATATCTGAAAGTTACTATTTTGTTCTCAAATTTAATACTAGGAGTTGCCTTTCATTTGGAATAAAAATTAATTTAATTTAATTGATAATTAAGAGTCTGAAAATATTAAAGTAATATATTAACAATAAAAACTCATAATCATAAACTCAATATAAAATCTCATAGAGAAGAGAGAGAAAAAAATCATTTAAAAAATACCATCATAAAGCATTTGGGAGCATGAAATAGATAAAATTGAGTACAAATAAAAAGAAAAGCAAAGAAAAACCAATATTTTAAAAACGCAACAGTAGAGAATTCAGAAAAAGGAAATGTAGTTTTTCAAATATGAATTTCATATTCCATAATGTAATGAAGAAGAATAAAATAAAATAATTAGTACAGTTTATTATATTTTACTTCGGTAAACGACTGAATAATAGAATTTTCAACTCATTTCATTAATTATATTTTTCTAATATTCTGATTTTGAAAAAGTATCTGTCTAAGAAAAGTAAATGTAATAATTTCAAATTATAAGAGGAAAGAAATGAAGTAGAATTCCTCTTTGAAATTCTTTATTCCAAAAAACTTCGGAATTAATGAAAGTATTGATCCAATAATCCATAAATATTTAGCTTAACAACCAAATAATAATTTTCTCTGTTGCTAACAATTTAAATTATGCAGGTTTTTAATCTGTAAACGACAAAAAACATTTTAATAAATCGATTGAAAAAAAAACTTATATCGTTGAATATTGATGTTTTTATTATTTGATATCTAGAATGTGCAGAAAAGAAACTTGACAGCATCCTATTGGCCAAAGAAAAAGAAGAATATTCTTATTCGAGATTTCTCAAATTGTTAGTTGCTACATCACTTGGCGGGGGGGGGGGGGGGGGCTGGACGAATTCTATGACTATTCTTACTCTTGTACTCTCTCAAGAGTAAGAATAGTAAGAGATTTCGCTCAAGATCTCCTCCTCCCAAATAATGTAGCTACTAACAATTTGTATATACTCCTTCAATGTTTCTATTAGACTAGTAAAAATTTCAGATAATTTGAAAATCATTTTTTTTTTTTTTGTATATAACTAAATTTGTCGGACCTTTCTTTATTTCAAAGATTAAGATCGTCTTTTTTTTTTCTTTTTTTAATAAATGACTTTTTTCATCTTAAAAAAACAGATTGCTAGTGTTTTAAGATGGTCCCATTTTTAAATTGATTGCGCTCTTTTAAATGAGACCTTTCTCAATTCAATGTCGAAAAGTTTTGAAAATATGTAAACAAAATTCGATTACAAGAAAAAAATTACTTGCACTAATTTAAGTATTTGAAAAAGGACATATGTATAAACATATGTCAAAATATGACATATGACATAAACATATATCAAACTAGAATTTTTTCAATCAAAAATTAAATAATATTATTGACCTTTTGTATTATTTATGTTGCTTAAAAATTAAGAAATCGATTGCAAACATTTGCATACATCTCTTTGTACAGATCGTAGTCGTCTTAATTAAAAGAAAATATAATTTATGTTAAAACATTTTTTTATATAACCGTTGCAAGGATTATGGGTATTATTGCGTTGTCTTCCTTCAATGTTTAAGCAAATTTATCTCTCAAATTCAATTTCCTTTCAATATTTCATACAACTTTAATTTGCATGCTTTACAAAACATCAAAAAGTAACTATCTGTCACCTGATACAATTTAATTTATTAATAATGTTGGTGAAATCAAGAAGTATCTGGAATGCTTCATTTAAAATACATCTATTATAGATAAAGTCTTTAAACTTTTATCAGATATTTTTGAGACATGTATAACATCTCACAGAGAATCAGAATTTTTTTTTTACTTTATCTGAAAATAAATTTATTTTCATTTACATAAAAAGTTCCACTTCCATTCCAAACTTTCAGCTTCCTAAATTTTGATTTCCAAATTTGATTTTCCAAAAGGGAGAATGTAATTGAGTCAAGAATATGTCCATTAATCTTTTTGGTTCAAATTAATTACTGTTATAAAATTATTTAAAATGTCCGGGAAGCTTTTACTAACGAATGCTTATCAAAAACAAGTGAGATGCAGTGGAATAAATGTTTAAAGAAGCTGGTACAGATGAATATCCTATGAAAGACCAACCGCTTCATCTTATCATCAACATGCCAATTATTTCAGAAAGTTGAAGCTTAATGGTTTTTGATTAACAATCAGAGACATTATTGAACAAATTCTTATGTGATAAAAGTCGAAAGTAATAAACTCTGGATTACGTGAAGCAATAGTACGCTTTTCATCAATGGCATTTTTTTCCTGAATTTTTAACAAAAAATCATTAAGTACTACATCACAAACCCCGTTTTATCCTTATAAATTACTGTGGGACATTTTCTTCTCCATGGTTGAAAGTGCCTGTTAGCAATCCCCATTGTAAGTCAATTTTAAACGACTAACTTTAAATTCTAAAGCGGATTTAGAAAAAAAAATCCGTTAAGGTATATTTTGATGATTGGGAAAATATTTGGAATTGCGCATTACAATCAGGCATTACTTTGAATGCAATGCAAAAAAATTTAACGTTAGATTTATGCTTTCTATTGTGTGCCACCATTCCAGGTACTTTTTGATCATAGTAATATAAAAGAAAAATCCGAAGAAGGATGTTTTAAAACCAAGAATCTGGTTAATTTCATTATCCGGCCATGAAATGAAAGAGAAATAAAAAAAATGTTTCAAAATTTCATGAAATTAAAACCAAATTGGGATCAGATGTAAAAGGTAATACGCCCACATCGTTCATTTAAAAATTGAAAGAAAAAAAAAGTATTTGTTCATTCACAGGAATACTGTTTGTTACTATCCTCACATTTATGAAGATTTATAATTAATGAGAATGTTCCTGTCTAGGCTTTTTTTATTATACAGTGTATTACATTTAGTATTTATGTTCGTGTAATAAAAGAACGAAATTGCCATACCTTTTTTCTTTGACCAATAGTATCAAAAAAAATTTATGGATTTTTGATTTATGTATCAAGATAATATACCAAGTCTTAATTACCTATCCTTTATGTTTGCAAATTATTACGTACGCATAAACAAGAAAAGCCAGCCTAAGGGGTATCGATATGTTGAAGGATTTGCTCCAGATTCTAACGTAGATTGATAATTAGAGTGATAACATAATCAAATTTCCCACCATCTATCTCATTGCATTTAACATTTACTATTATGGCTCCGATATAGACGAATAAATTTTATCCAAAATTTAATAAAATTTTGAAGGGGAAAAAAACACCAGGAAATTTAATTTGTTTAGGTCGTCTGTTATTAAGTTATAGTAACATAATTACTAAAATATTACTTCGGACTTGCGAATTCCTTAAAATCTCGAGAGTGAAATCTTTTGACTAATAAAGTATTTCCTTTCAAAGAAGCTAAAAAAAACACATCTACCACAATGAAGCTTAAAATTTAGCTTTTGTTGAATTCGGAACCAGCAGTTCAATTATACAGAATCTTTCATCTTTCTTTTAAGAAATTTCACGTATGTTTGTTATCCCTTGGACATGAGCAGAGACATTTCTTTTAAAATGCGATAAAATTATGAAAAAAGAAGAAATCCCATATTTTCTCTATCACATAATAATAGCAATTTAATATTTAAATGGGAATTATTGGAGAATGCAGCTGAGTTATGTTGTCTCGCCATTACCGATTTGTCTCGAAATCAATGTTTTATGATACATGTCATTTGTTTTAGCATATTTTTCAATTTTCAGAACAATCTAATAATTACGAAGACTATTTTTCTAATTACATTCACTGATCGAAATCAGTTGCTTTATTTCAAATGAAAATCAACCCATTCTAAAACTAAGATGGGAGGAAGGAGTGTTTCAAAGAAAAAATCCAGTTGAGGTTACTCATTTCTTACACAAAACAAAAAAGCGCTGAAAAAAGTAAATCAGCGTCAAAACAATTTAAGTGTAACAAAATGATGATTTCAAGAACTGAAAAAAATTGCTCTGAAGATAAGAGACAAAATAAATTTTATGTTTATGTTGAATTTAAAAAAAAATGGACGTAAATATAAAGATAATGGAGAAAAATTTAAACTTATTCCTCTTAGCAGAAGAAGCACCATAAGATCAGCAGCTCATGCCAATGGAGCTCGCAAATCTACATTATATCTAATCTTGACAAATAAATCCGTAAATTGAGTTTCAGGTAACATTAAAACGTTTCTTATAGAAAAGTGTAATAAGGCAAAGCTTAGAAACTCAGGATCCTACCCACATGGGCAAATCTTAGCAACTGAGGATCTTGCTCACAAAGCTAAATAGCAATAATGAAGATACTGATAAATCCAGAAACTATCTGAATACCCAAATTAAAATCTATGTATAGCATTTTTAATTTATGGTTAAATTTAATTTAGGCTCTTGATAATAAATGTTGTCTCCTTTATTTTTTATGTTTATTATTATTTTATATTTGTTTATTCCGGTTTTATCAGATAAATTCATCAACGGTGACTTTTATTATGGGATGGAAGGCATATCAAATTTATTCGTCCTGAGTTATTAAGTTTTCGAGACACAACTCTTAAAGTGTTTCTTTGCGATCTTGTAGATACATCAGAATCATAAAGATGGATCTTTCATCGACTACAAAATTTTCTTTCTAAGAAAGTAAAAGACATTGATCACAACAAAGCATAAGAACTTGCCTTTTGACAAATTCAGAATCCACAGTTTCACTTATACACTAAGGGCCGGTGCATTTCAATGTCTGAACCACATACCTGTTGTAATATGCATTCATGGATGCTATAGGGGGAGGAGATTCTGTCCCCCCTCTCTATCGTTGTCTTTCGAAGAAGGACCACTGCGTGAGAAAAGCAGGAAGAAGAGGGGGTATCGATGCCATGAGAAAAGGGATGAATGAGTAAAAAGAATACCCTTCGGAACCATGACAGTGGGGAAGTAGGAGGAGAGGGAATCAAAAAAAATTCGCACGGGGGCTGTTTTTACCAAGAAAGGCTTATCGAAGAGTCCGTCGGAGCACTTGAAAGGAGATGGGATTTATTTTTTCGAATGACCCCTTCCCCATTCCCCCTTATCGTCTGCAGTCACAAGAGGAGGCGGAGTAATCCTTTTCCTCGACAGGGGGTGAGACTCATTGAAATGGATCGGGTGCTGCAGGTCTAACGACTCAATTTCTGAAAACGATATCTGATGTAACCAAGCGGACAATTTTGTCTGAAGTGAAATTTTGCAAATCACGCAGTATTTGGTAGATGATTGAATCTGAATCATTATTCAGCTTAGCATCAACAATATTGAGTAAATATTTTAATACTAGTGAGGTTAAAATAGTTTGGTATTTTAGATGTACATTGGTACAAAGCTTATGCTTGCCAAACCTTGTCAAGCATGTAATAAACAAATGAGCACACTATAATAAATAAAACAGTTGTAAAATTTCTAAAAAAATTTAGTGTTTACTCATAGTGATCTAAAGTTATGAATTAAACGAAGCTATAAGATCAAAAGATATGAATTTGAAATATAGATATGTCAAAAAATACCATTAAGAATAAAACTTTAACTTTAAGAATAAAACTTAAGAAAAATAACTGAATTTAAGTTAGGTTGTTCACTTGGCCTGGAATATAACAAGGGAAAATAACAACTTTTAAACTCTTACTGGTAGTGTGAAAAAATATTAAGACCTGACCATTTTAAAAAATACTACCCATAAATAGTAAATAATTTTAATAATAATAATGATTATAAATAAAATATATTATTATAAATATATAAATGATTATGCATAAAATATTTAAGTATTAAAAGAATAAAAATTTCAGCAATATAAAATTTTTATAAATAGTTATAAAAACATTAAACATTAGGTTGGATGTAATTACTGTACAAAGTGCTTGAAAATAAAATACAGAGATTATATCTGATAACTCAAAGTTATTTATTTATTTTAATTAGAATTTATTTATTAATATTTTTATTAGTGGATTAAAAGCTGAATATAATTTATTTATTAAAAACCAGTGTGATAACAATATCGCAAATTGAAAAAAACGTGTTATTAGATTCCAAAGCAATTATAATGAAATATATTAAAAACTGAACAGTAGAAAGCATTTTAGATAAAAAAAATAATTTAATAAAAAACGCTTTTATTAATGTACATAACAAAAATATTAAATTTAATCAGAAATCTTGGAATTGTCAAAAATTGTGATCATGTCAAAATCCATGATGATTAGAATCAACGAATACTGCCAAAAGTTGTAAAAGCATGAGCGCTAAAAATATAAGATAATTAAATTAACCACAATCTATAACAAAAAGCAATTAATTAATTAATGATTTTTCTAATACTTTATTAAAAATATATAATAAAAATGGTTGTGGGTGTGGCTGTTTTTATCAGCCTCTAACGTTTTTCAATGTTCTCCTTTCTTATATTTGATGTAAAATATTTTGTCTTGGTTTTAAATAAATTATTAAAATCATGTTTTCATTTTAGATGCATTTGTAGAAATTTTGGCGCTGCAAATCGAGAATAGTTTGCACTATTACAGATAGACATTGTAATTAAGACCTCAAAGCATGTGTAATAATACAGATAGCGATAGTGATAATGTGATTTCAGTTGACACCTTTATATGAAAACAATTGATAGGAGTGTATTTACCTGGATTGTGTTTGTTTCAGTGGCGTGCAAGTGTTTGTATGCGTATGTATGTGTTTGGGTGTTGCAAGTGCCAAACTCTAATAAAAAATACTAACTGTCCTTTCATGAAAGAAATTATAGCTGGTATTCTGTGTCATCACAATCGCATCTGCAATACCGTTATGTTGGAACGTAGTCGGATTTCTAGCTCCAAGTTGAAAACAATAGTTAATAAATCAATTAAAATTTAAGTAAAGGGACAATGACATCAAAGTGTAATTAAATTCAGATTTCATTTTCTTTAAAACGCAGTACAATCAGCAAAAATTTCGTCACGGACAAAAAAATTCAATTCATTTAAATTTTAATTTTTCATGTCTCCAGTGGAATAAAACGGATTCCTAATTCACTAATAAAACCATTTTTATTAGTGAATTAAAAGGTAGATTTTTTTAAAACCCAATGATCACGTTTTGATCCTTAATTTGGTATTTTTTATTCTAAATATCATAAAAACTTGAAATCAAATTTTCCCTCATTCGTTTGCAGCCAGAGCCTTTGGTACATAATCAAAATTTAATTAAATAGGCTAATTGTAATTAAATTTCAAAAATGTTAAAATAGAGTTCCGTCATCTAAAGACACAAAGCTGGTTAGAATTTGAAAATTCAAAGTCATTTTGGGAACGATTGATTTATCGATTGATTAAAGAATGGGGGAAAAAATCCATTCTTTTACGCATTCACTGTTATGTGACTCAGCTTTCTATCTAATAGTGTCGAACCACTTATTTAGTTAAAGAACGTTTACTACATTATAGTTATGAGATAATAAAAAACGAATAATCCAATCAGATAGATGGGCCAGTTTTCAGGCTAGAGTTGTAACAGTAAACATGATAAAGCCGAAACAAGCAAATTAAATTAAGGCCTAAAATATGAGTATTTTATTCAATAATGCATGAAAATATATGGGTAGAATGATATTACTCTTAAAAATGTTTTTAATATCAGGTTTTGCTGTTGGCATATGCCAAGCCAATCTCTTTGTTTATTTACATTAACGTCCTATTTCGAAATAAGAAGGCAAAAGAGAAATTGTTGGCCAATGTTCTTAAAGCTATATTTTATTGTAATTATTTGAGTAATGTGTTTTTTAGCAGATATGTTTTCTGTTTCTTCTTAAATTCTGATATCAAAACTATATTAAGAATATGTTAAATATTCTAACCCGTTTTAAGCATATTTCCGATTAATTCTTCAACATATTAATTGCCATTACTTGGAGTTGCTATCCGTTGATAATTTCATCATAAAGGTATTAATAAACAATGTTAATAGTTTTAACAAAAATTATGAAATGGCTTTAACAAGAAATTACTTACCAATTAATTATTATTTTTATAATCATTTTTCATATATAGTAATAGGTCAACATCTTAGAAAATACAGATTGCCCTATATCCTTACAGAATTTTTAAAAAAAAGTCCCCCCCCTAGACTTAAACGAAGTGTGTTTATTTTTTTACTTTATTAATAATTTATCAAATTAATTTTATCTCATAAGATACTTTCTTAAAATCACAAGAGTTAAAGTAGTCATTAGTTCGTATTGAAACTGCTAACTTAGTTGTCACTTACTTTTTTTGCTAAACTTATAGAACTGTTTAAGATTAAGAAATTAAACAGCGCGAGTTAACATTACATTTGAACCCACATTTCACACATGAAACTGAATCTTCCCTATTGCCTAGATATGAACATCTTAAAATAAAATAGCCAGGTTTGAACCACAGCACATTCGAACTGATGCCCATCACTTCACCAACCACTCTAACAGAAACTTTTACTACTCTTCGCATTTTGTATAGAATAATAACATCTTTATTACGAAATCCACACCTATTTTTACGATATGTGCGCAATCTTTGCAAGGTACATGTGGCTGAGATTTCTTAGCCTTAGTAATCACAGCCACATGTATCTTTTTACTTCGGATAGGACATAATATATTTATTGAACTTTGTATTTTTAGCACTATAATTAGATATGATAACAATAATATTTGCTGCACTCTTTTATTACTATAATTAAAGGTTAAAAAAATGCTTTTTTGTTTTTGCAAAAATCTAAAAGTCAAAATGAAAAGACTTTGCCGACTATTTAAGATATCGGTTCGAAATAAGAACATATTTTTGACAGAAATTTTAAATTTTTTTATGCTATATCTAAAATTTTGTTCTGTTTAATCATTCGAATCTGTTTTGTTTTATTTCTAAGAAAATTAGAAATGAAATGAAAAGCAATAGAATTCAACAGCTGAAAATTGAGACTGTGAATAATATGATAATAAAATCATTTTCTTTGTCCTTATTATCATTTAAAAATTATTTTTATATCGCTTTTTTTATCCTATCTAAATATTTTGTGGAATATTTTCGATGTGAATTTATTGGTTTATAAGGAAGTAAACGCAAAATTCTGGAAAATCTTTCTAAATACGTAATTTTTTTAGAAATTTTCATTTTGCCTACACGATTCCTAAAATATTATTTAAAAGATCCATCAGAAATCGATACAGATTTTGTTTATAATATAGTCTGGAAACTGAAGCAGAAAAAACTGCCATTAATGAAGCATCATAAAGTCATGTATCTTTTAAGATTTAGATAAAGTCGAAATTCCAAAGAAAATCGTGATTCTATCCTGAAGTAATTTTGAAGAATTTTTAGTTATAGCTGAACTTTTGGAATACATGAATAAATAAAGGTTACAATCAATCTGATTAATCAGTTATTATTATTAAAAATTGTGGTTTTTATCAATAATAACCCATCAATGTCATGAATCTATTAATCATTTTTAAAGATTAATTACATTAACCATAACTTATATACTGAAGGATATACATTTTTTTGCCTTAAAATGCTTTAAAAATCAAATATAGAGCAAAAATAATTATTAAATAGCTAGAAAAATATTAAATTGTGTTTAGTTTTTTGATAAATGTCAGTTAAAAATGGAATTTTTTTTTACTTCAACAATCATTATTTTTTTCAGAAAGGACGCTCCGAATGTAATCAGGTGTTTAAAGTATTTATAAGAAATTTCAAGCTTATTCATAACATATTTTTTGTTTTAAAGAATTTTTTTTCTTTTGGTATTTTTTGTAATTTATTTATTGCACCATATTATCTTCAGTAACTTCATCATTATTTTTTCTTTAATCTCCAGATTTTTGATAAAAAATAATATTTCCAGAATTTTAGTATACTAATAAAATTAAAGAAAACTGAAGAAGGTTTGGAGCATTGTACTAATAATTTTTCTCCTGACATTGCATTGATACATCAGATACTGGATAAACAAATGTTCTACAAATTTTGAAATATACACACCCTTATTTTAAATTATATTTCAACATTACAGCCACAAATTAATTTTAATCTACAGATGATAAATTTTTCATATATCTTTATTGCAACATTTAATCAATGGAATGATTTTGCTTTATTTTATCCACCTTCCACGACCAGCTAATTCACTAAGAATGAGTTTAATATTAATTAATCTTCTTTCACATCACCTGATGCTCTTAGCTTCCTCAACAACGTATTCTTATAGGATAAAAATGTGGCAGATATTAAAGTTGTGTTTTTTAAATGACTTTGCTCATATTTCGTTTTGTTTAAATGAATCTTCCTGAACTAGTGTCTCTTGATATTTTAGTACCATTGAATTTTTAAGTATCTGTATTATCTATTTCAAATTGCCCATTGCCATTTATAGTAAAGTCATTTCACTATCTGATTTTTCATATCAGTTACGGATATAAGAAACAAAATTTTCTTGCTGATCTCTCAACACTTAAAAAAAAAATGTGTTTAAATTCCTGTTGATCATTAAAATTGTTTGAATTTCGAAAAAAAAGGAAAAATTACAAAAAATATTGAAAAATTATTGAAATTATATTTTTTAAAGTAATTTTCAAAGTTCAAAGAAATTCTGTCATTGAAATAAAAATTCTACGAAAAAAATGAGTGGCATTAAAATAACAGATTTTAAAAATTTCAAAATGGAATAAAAATTAATTTTGAGCAGTGCTAATTTCAAAAATTACAATTAAAAACATCAAAATCTTGGATAATTTTTAATTAAATAAAATTCTAATAATATTTTTAAATATCTTTAAAAGAAATTCATCCGAACTGCGCATTCATAACATCATAGTATGAAGGGATCGAATTCATTCA
>JAPMOQ010023314.1:7960856-7995632 GCA_026543055.1 Argiope trifasciata | reverse complement strand
CCCCAGAATACTTTCAACTAGCTATGAATGATCTCACGAATGATCAGATTTTTATTTACAGCGATTCACATATGAGGGTTGTACATTTCTAGTAGAGAGTAAAAAGCAAATGTTTATGTGTTGTTGCATATAATTCCAACAATAGATATAAAATATTGATCTTATTCTGCGAGCAATTTTTAGTATTTAATTTCTTTTATTTAAATGATTGCGTTTTTAGCTTATCGGGCTTACATATATGCTAAAGTCCAGGCACTCAGGTAGTTAAAGGAATTATTTTTAAAATTGTTACAGATCTTCAATTTAGATGCGAAACATGTGTACATTTTGTACATGTATCTCTTCACGTTTTATAGCTATAGTATTTATATATAATCTGATGGGCAGACAAACGACTTCCTCTAATGGTTTCGGTAAAAATTTGACGAAATCTACATATTGGTGTATCAAATTACATCCATCTAGCTGACAGGTATTTTGTGTTACTGAGTTCACAAATAGATAAAGATAGTTCCAAACAAAATGTGCTTTTCGGACTCAGGGAAATATAAAACGTAAAAAATCTAGAAAATCTGGATTTTTTGATGATTATGATAGCTTCTTTTTGTGTATTTCATATACAAAAAGGTCAAAAAAATATATACAGTAATATTTATCAGACTAGAGAAGGCTATAGGCTGGCTTCGCTGAAACAATAGTTTGTGTTCTCACAAAATGAAAATGAATTATTGCTATATTGCTTTCAGACCCGAAAGTAATAATTATAACATAAATGCTTTTTCATGGCTTATATATATTGCCATGACTTAACAGATGGCAGAAAAAAAAACGATGTTTTCTAAAACTGATATTTTAGGGGCTAATAATTTTTAATCCAGGTAGACTTCAGATCTCAGCAAAGCATAAATTAACTGAAATAAATATTTCTTTCTATACACAACATAGCAATTTATGCATACTGCTCTTGTCCCCGAGTTATATCCTTGGTAGTCATCATTTTGAAACATATTCATCATTCCTAATTCTTGGAAAAATAACTTATTCCGTTTAAAAGCTCTTCTTCTTTTGTTGGTTCACAGCAATTTTGTTATTGACTGGCACATTTTCTTCATTTTTCAAGCCAACTTCCATTTCTGTTAGCTGGTTTTGATTCCTACCTAATTAGAAGGCAAAAAGCAAATAAGATTTTATATTTCAATAATGGGACATATTTCTTTTCTTTGGAATCTGGAGAGCCAAATTCAATCATGCATTTAGCTATATTCATAAAATGGCTAACCATTGGCCTTCGTCATTTTTTAGTTGTGACAATACATCCTCCGGCGTCCTGACATAGGTGTAGAGCCTCTTTCCCATGATCTGGGAGTCCTGGGCTCGAGTCCATGTTCGAGCATGGTTGATAATCTGTGTTCTATCTGTGAGGCGTGTGAATGTACCCCCCTGTAGAAAGGGTTGCGCAAGCAAATGTGTGAGTGTCATCTTCATATGAGCTAGATGTCAGACTTCTGCCTCGGGTGCTCAGGGGACTTTAATCTCAGAAGCTACTGCACCCTCTTTCCGTAGTAACGCGGACACGACATCATCAACGACAACAGTACGTCTGTAATATGCCAAATATCAGTTATACAAATTTGTAACTGTACATTCATTGCAAGGGTATGGAATGGTAGATTTTGCGAAGTTGCCCTTACTTTTTTTACTCCTATTATAGTTGGAAACAAGTTTACGTCCAACATTTGGAAAGCAATAAAACGACAAAATTATTATCCTCATATTTTTATTAAATTATCATTGATAATAATTACTGTTGATAGATTATTATTATTAAAATTATTTTTAAACAATTATTATTATTCTTCCAATTTAAAATGAAAACATTTTTGTAATCCGACCGAGTTCGTCCAATTTGTCCAGTGAAACATTTAATTATTTTCTTGAATTTTTTCAATTTTCTGTACTATTGCTGTTCTTATTATGAATTGAATTTTTTTTTCATCATAATACAAAATAATGCAATAAGTATAACAAAAACATTCACTTTTCAATCTGACTATAAGACATTCTTGTTGATTACAAAAATATGTATATTTGAATATTTATAAATATTTCTAAAATATATTATTACATAAGTTTTATAAAATACACAATTAATCCATTCACATAAAATTCACACATTTATTTCAACTTCTGTTTTGCTGTCAGCTCATATCTCTTTAAATGATGTTCTACAAATATTGCAATGCGAACTCTTCTTAAATTAAAACAGTGTTGATGTAAGTTAAAATTTAATTAGCCTTATTTCATTTCATATGCAAAACCTTTTCTTCCGTTTTCTTACAATGACTGAACTCAATGAGTTTACTTTAGCAATTTTGTGTTGGCTTAAATTTTGAACTAAGTTTAATGCATTTTTTAAATTATCCTTTTTTAGAAGTACATCAAAAACTATATATATTGTTTTCGCATACCACATTATCTTCATTCTTTTTCACAAAATCTTCTTTTCAAATTTTTTTAAGTTCTTCTCTTTAGAATATAAATTATTTTTTAGTCTTCTTTTTAAGCTAATGATTCCAAGGAAGATAATTTTAAGTGTTCTTATAGCTTAAGAATTGGATTCATTTTTCATCAACAGAACATACCCAACTTATTTAAATAACCAGTTAACAAAACCAGGATTACTTATATCTAGGGCTTCTGTTTGCTCACGTGGCGCAAGGGGTTGAAGTCATCCCCCACACGACAAGGAAAAAAATCGTTTGCATAGAACACTTCCTTCCATCCTCTGACCCTGGAATACAGAGAAAAGATCCATTGTTGTGGAATGACCAAAAGATCTTTTTAAAATATTCGGGGATTGAGACTGCTCTTTCCATCAAAACAGAGTGACAGAGAGAGCCGATGAAAGGGTGACGCCCCCCACCCCTCTCTGTTTCTGCTCACTCCCCTGCGAAATTTTCATGTCGTTGCTGTCACTTAGACGGAGGGCTAAAAAAGGAATCTTTTCTTTTGCCTTCTCCCTTTCTGTGCTTTTATCTTATCTACACTTTTTTTTTTTCTTTCTTTCTTCCTTTTTCTACTGTGGCTACTTTTTTTTTCTTCTGGCGCGAAGTCAATGAAAAGCGGGGAGAGTGACATTTTGCGTCGATCAACAGTTGTGACATGTTTCAATTTTCAACATTTACCGCCAGATTACGCAAATGCCAGGGTTGCCCAACTCCTTTCACGCCAAAAGTTATGCTGCCACTAACTTTATTTTTTATACGAATTCTATTGACTTTTTCTCTTCTTTTTTTATTGATAATATTTTCCATGCCATTTAAAAGCAGATAAATTTCATTGTCCGACTGTATTATGTTTGTATTCTCAATAAGCATTGATTATAAAGGTAATCTCTGAAAACAATCAAAGAAAACTCGAGTCTAATGAAGTAGAAATGCTAATGCTTTTTCTACTTCATGAACATGTCCTTGAAATCCGTGCTATTGGAAGGATCTGTCACTACCTCTGTTTCAAAGAAGTGGCATTGCTGGTGTTCGAAAACACCTTTTGTGAAAATAAGTGTTAAATTAAATGTAACTGCTCTTAATTTATGTCTTCTAACTTACAGCAACATTGCCACCCCAGTCTAAACTCAAGAGCAAAATTTTAAAAAACTTTAAATCAGTGTTAAGTTATGAGCACCAATTCGTCTGCACTCGGTATTTTCAATAATTTTCGACATCAATATCTGTTCCAAGAAAGTTAATACATGAGTTGCTTCAATCAAATCGTCTGTAAAAAGAGTTAACTCCAGTGCCACCAATTTAATTTCTTGTCTTTTGTTCCTATATCAAGAAAGTTTCTTCTTCTTGCGTATTGTCGACCACCCCACAACACTAAGAGTATCTAGAACACTAGAGTATCGACAGCATCAAGAAAGCTATCGCCATCTTCAAACTTAGTAATAAATTCAATCTAAAAAACTTCAAATTAAACCGATGATAAGTTATGAGAATCCAAGTGCTTGAACTCGGCGTTTATGACAACTTTCTACATCATTTTCTGTTCTGAAAGAGTTAATGCATTCATTTCTCTACAAAATCTTCGTCTGTCCGGTTTGAATTTTTGTTTCTAGCCATTATTTTACATCTTTAAGTTTGGAGATTATCATTTATTCGTCCAACTTACTTAATGTTATAATAAGATGCTAATTTCTTTTATGAATGCGTATGGTTTTTCGCCAAGCTTATCTTTATTCTCTCTTTTCAGAGAAACAAATTTATGATCTATATAAATATAGCATTCACTAAACTCAGTGACGTGACAGCTCATGTGGGCCAAGGACTGCAGTGACCACATCCCGGGAGCCTTGGGGTACAAGGCATGTGCCCCGATTAGATGGTCAGCCCGAAGATCAAGCCTAAGACCTCTAGGTTGGGAGCGCGAAGCGTTACCACTAGGCCACCGTCTTCCAAATAATATCCAACCAGGGTTTGTAACCATATAATTACATCTGATGTAAAGCTGCTAACAACGAGTAATACTAAGGAGTAATGCTATAGGGGAAATAACAATCAAAATTTTCTCATTACAGAGTTAAAAATTACAGAGTCATTTCATTGCAGGGGTATGACTTCATAGATGTTGAGAAACATTTAAATCTTATCTTGTAATACTTCGAAGGTGGAAAAAAGTATCTAATTAACACGAAGTTCAATTCATTTTCAAATGTAGTAAATATGAAGAAAAAAAATTCTTTTTCAAATGGCTTATTTAAATTGAAGTCATTGTTTGCTTTAAATCTACGAATTCTTTTTCGATGGTTTTTTATTTTTTTTCTACAATTCATCTACTGATTTTTTTAAATATAATTTTGACATTTTTTTTTAAATTTCCCTATGTTTTTTAAAACGAATTTAAATCTATTTAATAGATTTATTCCTTTTCTTTTAGTAAATAAAAAATTAAGCCCTTTTAAAGTACATTTCAAACAAAACGTTAAAATGAAAGCTAAATTTTGTTAATTTTAGCATTTAAATTTGGTTAAAGTAAAATACTTACTTAATTTATGTAAATTTAAAAATATATATATATTGAAAGATCAAGCGTGATGCAACTTTGGAATCAGCGAATCTTTTATAACTATTTATTAGAAGTAAACATATATTTAAGGGATACATATATTTAAAAATATTTCCTTCGGTCACATTATAAAACACGTAATCGTATTTTTCCCAAATTGTATAGTTAGTGCACATGAGATTATTCATTTCATACGAGAAACATATCTAAGTTCTGGTTTGTTCTTTACAAGTTTCAATAATCTGTAATTCAGAAATAAAAACTTTTTTTTAAATGAAATAGTGTTCAAAGTACTATTTAGAATCATCTTTATAATTTTTCTTCAATAAAATAACTTTTAAATTCTTAATATCCAAGTTAAAGAAATCCTGGAAATGAAAGTCAATTCGATTATCATTCTCAAAGCATTTTATAACTAATTATCAGCTACTAGGATACTTTAGTGAATCAAATAATATCTGAAACTTAAATTAATGTACAAATTTGTAAAAGGGGTGTTCAAATGAAGAGGTATGAAGCGACACCAAAGGTATAAATGAAGACTTTATTCAAAATATATATCATAAGCTTGGGTATAACGATCCCTTTGATTAATGAGCCGAAGGATTTCTTCTTCCCCTTCCTGTTTTAGATGCTTTTTTAGAACCATTAATTCCAATGTGTATTGCGAGATACTCCGAAGATTACTCAGGTCAATCAAGAGCAAAAACCTGGAGCTACCCAGGGAGGGCGTAGTTCTACTCCATGATAGCACGCGTCCACACGTTTCCAGGTAAATATTACAAGAGAAACTGACCAAGTTCAAGGGGGAGCAGTTCGATCATCCGCCTTATTGCCCGGACATATCACCTTGCGATTTTCATGTGTTTGGTGCCCTAAAAAAACATCTGAAAGGGAAGCGCTTCAGCTCGGAAAAAACTAACCAAACGAACTAAAGGACGCTGTGAAAAATTTGGTCTCGTCAAGACCACAGGAATTCTAGAAATAAGGAATCCTTCGGTTCGTTAATCAATGGAATCGTTGTGCTAGGGCTTATGATGCATACTTTGAATATAGTTTTCACTTATATTCACAGTGTCGTTTCGGACCTTTTCATTTGAACACCCCTTGTATTCAATTTGTTCTTTATTCAGAAATTTCTTTGCACTGAATTTGATATCATAAAAATAAAATTTCAGTAATATTTTTTTCTTTTAAATATGGCTGAAAATTTAGTTAAATAGTTACTAAATTTCTAAAACATAATCGGCATATTGGTGCAATAATTATTGATCATATAAAACTTAAGTTTCCCTTTGGATGATTATTTTTTTTTCATCCAACGCTTCATTGAAATACCAATTAACTTAACAAAAATTCTTTTAATGGTAATATTATTATTATAGTCATTTTTAAAGTTAAGAAATAAAATTTTAAAAACTAGAGCTCGAGTTTAAAAACAAGCATTTTAAAGCTGCCTGAACTAAAATTTTAAAAGTTACAATTGAAAAACGGGAAAAAGAAATAAATGTATTTCTATAAATTTCCAAAATTCGTTTTTCCTCTTTTCAAATAAATCGTCTCAAATTTCATAATTAAAAAAATAGAGTCTAAATGCAAAATTGTAATTGTATCGGTAATAAAGACCAGCGCTGTAATATAAAAATTTTATCTTACTGTTAAATTACCGATAATTAGGATATCGTGCAAAAAAAAATCTCAACAGTGCATTTACTAATTCAAATCTTCATAAGATAATTACAAAAATATCTGAACTTAAAATAAATAATAACGAATTGAAAACTAGGAAGTTCTTAAAAGTAGCAAAGTAAAAGATTTCTTCCCATATAAACACTAATCCTTTAAAAAGGCAGTTTTTTTTTTATTACAATGGGGCTAAATGGCAATAACGTCGCCAATATAATAACCCTACTCTTATCAATATTGATACTCGCCCAATTGACCGATCTTATCGCTGGCGACAAGACGAGTTACATCTGCGAGCTACGAAATTTGAATATGAATCCATCGAATCCTGACAAGGGGGCCTTTCACTTCTCGTCACTACTAATCCCCAGAGAACTTCCCTTCCCGCTTTTTATTTAAATGAGGCAAAGGGAAATCCGTTAGGGCCTTGGCGACAGTTCATTTTTTTAACTACATGTGTAATACCCCGTTAAGTATGATCGAGTGGTTCTGATTAAAATTTCATAGAAAGATTTTCTTTATTCAAGCTCTAGCTGCTGCAACTAATAAAGAAGAATTGGCTAAATAAGAAGACAATAGAAAATTTAAGCAATGATAACTTTCTTATTAACTCATTTATAACAGTACTCTTGTTTAGAGAATTCCATAAGTTAATGAGTTTTTTTTTTCTATTTTAATCTAAAACATGTAGATATACCTGCAAACTTGCTTTTTGGAACATGGATGCGATTTCAGATACATTTACTATTATTAGAAAATGTATTGATATTTTTTTTCATCCTTATTTGGGAAGATTATAATAAAAGCAATTATTTTTTAGAAAACCAATTTTCTTTATAATTTTAGTGAATAAGATTATTTAATAAAATAACGTAATATTGAAACTTCGACAATGAATTTGTAAATTAGAAATGGTGTGTTTTGGTAAATAATCATTGACTTATTAAAGGTTTATCTTAATTTCAGTTATTTAATTTTGATCAAAATAAAGGGGAAGATAAGATGAAAATAAGACGATAAGTTGGAATCACTCATCAAAACTCTAAATTATAAAATCGTTCAAAATACCGTGGCGTTGATTTAAAGCTAAAGCTTTTATAGGACTTCAGATTTGACTAAAAAATATTAACTTATTTTTATTAATCTATTGGAATAAATCCATTACATCAAAAAACTTGTTTTATTGTAAATATTTTTATTGTAAATACAGCGTTTTGATAAACCTTAATTTATCATTAATTTTATTTCAGATACAAGACTATGGCTTGAAAAATTGTTCACATACACTAATATTTCCTAACTAGCTCATTTCAAGACATAATTTTATACACATGTATTCTTTTTTGCACCAATGTTTCATCTTTCAAGTAATAAGAAATCAATACTCATGCCAAAAAAAACACTCGATTCCGAATAATATTTAGAAATAGGAAGTATTTTTGATGATAATTTGAACAAAAATTCAGTCCGATTCAAGTCATTTTCTGCTAATAATTCAAGTATCAAGAGAAAAATAGTTTCGCTATTTCTTTAGAAAGAATGGGGAGAGGGGGTCTTTGCACAGTGTTAAAAAATAATTATCTATCTGTTTTTTTTTTTTTTTTAATTTTTTATCTTCTTTAACTTTAAAGGTGCAGGCAACGAAGTTTCAAGAAATCCTTTTAAAACAGGGAACTTTAAATACGCAGTAAATAGCTTTAGATTCCTTTCTTTACAATACATATGTTACTTACGTTGACCAACAGTAGCGTCATTTGTTCTTTTCTTTGTTATTATTAATCAATAAGGAAACCCCATTTGTAATGGCAGAATTGTACAATAAAGCTAAATTGGTAACATGTTATATTAAAAGGCAGATATATTAGGTTCGGAAAGGAAATGAAATCTAAGTTTGGTAAAGATAAATACAAAACTATTTATTTTTGTAAAGGATTTTAAAAGCTTTAATAGCTCTAATATACCTTATGAAATTTTCAATAGGATTTCTTTTGAATCAATTCATTAGAATCAATAAAATATGCAAAGAAACGAACTCAAACATTTGGTATAATTCCATCATCAATAACTTCTCTATCTTTAATCAATAGCTTTCAGATGTAAATAAAAGATTTCGTTTCAGTGAGATATTGGTCAAATGTTTTAAAATTGTAGCATGATTGTGCAAATTAGCAAGGTTTGAATTAAATCTTAAAAGTGCATGAGACAGACCTCGAAGATTCTAAATATGCTTTAATAATATTTTTTCTATCTAGCTTTTATATAAAATTAGTAAGAAATGATATAGGATCTGGAAAATAGCATCGACGAAAGAAAAAGTACATAGCCTCGCACAAAAGTCCACACGTCTATTATGGTAATTTTACTCCATGACAATGAACGGTATTAAAACAATGAGCTCATTGTCGAAATTTTGATATATAATGTATGAATACCCACGATATAGCCCAGATTTTTCATCATATAATATTAAAATGTTTGTTTCCCTAAAAAAGTTATTGAAACGTCTTCTTTTTTCCTCAGACAACAAGGCTATGGACATTTTGCGAAACTGACTTTAATTTGAGCTAAATAATATCTGCGAACAAGATACGCTACGCTTGATGATGTAATTGAATTTGATAATTTTTCTTTAAAGTAAATCATTCCATTTCCTTTCATGTACCTTAATTATTTGATGCAACCTTATATAGAGCAGTAAAGATGTTAAGTATCTTTAATATACTTTATATCTTCAAATTTAAGCACAATTTTATGTAGTGGGTTCTAGTAAATCACCAAATACAGTGTGAAATTCAAACATTTATATTTGAAAAAAATAGAAGAAAAAAAATTAAAAAGAATTTTTTTAGGAAAAAATAAATTTAAACTAAAATGGCAGATGAAAATTATTTTACTTTACTTTTCAAGTGATTTTATTTAAGTGTTAAACAATATAATCAAATACTTCAATTATATTAAAAACTAAAAAGTCACTGAGAAAGCAATGTGCCCTGTAGTCTAAAAATGTCTGATTCATAAGAGAACTGCTTGTCGTAAACAAAATAACATCTTCAAGATTCTGCCACGAATATATACATCGCCTTAACGCCTAAACGCTTTTATTTGTGAGTTTTTAAAATAAGAAGTTTAAAACTCTTTCCATTGATGAATGAATACTTAATTACTTTTAACAAAATTTATTTTGCTTGATTTTAATGATATTAGCTCTCCGTATCTTATATCTATATATCTTTGGTACTCAATCGTAAAGGTAAGTTCGGAATGGTATAAAGCATAAAATATGACATCATGAGTGGATCAAAAAGTTTTCTTTACAAATTTTCAATAATAATTTATACTTCTTAAAGTAATTTGCATAATCAATTATCTAACTGTAGCTATTGTTTTGCCTGAGAAGCACCCATCGAAAGTGCAAGGCTAGCAGTAGGAATCCGGTGGGAAAACATAATTTCTCTCCTTTCGCATAAAATTCGATACAGTAACTAAGTCGTGAATACTTTATATGGCATTGTTAATAATAATTAGGAAATATAGATTTTGGACTTGTATCAAGCAGTTTTACTGAATCCTGATAATATGTATTTTGGGAACAATTTACCCGATCATATTTTTCCAACCAATATAAGCTAAAATTTTAAATTTTTATGTACCAAATCTCATTTATTTATTTTATTACATTTGCATTGTACGAGGAAAATCAGACCAATAGACAGCCAACTCTTTGAAAATTTCGTTCAAAATTTGATAAAAACATGTACGTTCTTTGCTAAATATGAGTATCAAATTTTATATACCTAACCGTTTGCATTTTGTTCTAATCGAGTTCATGTGTACTCGGACAGCAAGCAGATAAATTTTCTGTTCGAAATTGGATTGAAAATTCTATATTTGGCTATAATAACTAGTTTCATTCCTCTAACCCAAATTTGGTGAATTTTCGAAAACACAGACATGCCGATAGATGCAATGCTTAACATATGTTTTTCAAACTCATAAAAATCTAAAAAGTGGAGATTCGTCAAAATTTCTAATTTCAATTTTTTTTCGATTTCAATACCTTTTTTATAATTTGTATATGTGAATACAAAAAAGAACCAGGCTATTCGTAAGAAGAGAGTAGTGGTTAAGAGAGAAATCCCTATTCAATGGAATACGATATTGAATCCAAAATCCTAAGTCAACCATTAAAAAATGTCTTGGAGAAAATTGAATAAAGAGTATTCTTTTAAATAATTCTGACAGACGAATTAGAAAGGAATTTAATCATTGAACAGTTCGATTAGAGGATAGAATTATAATTACTTAATACAACTATAATACTTGTACAAATAAATCTCAACAAAAATTATTGGAAAAGGACATGGTTAAATATGCTAAAAATTGGTTTTTAAACTTTTTAAACTTGAAAACAATAGAGGTATGGCCACCAAAATTCTAGAAGTTAATAATTTTAGAGAGATCCTACCAATTGTATATATGCAAAAACACTGCTAATATCCTAGAACGCAAAACAGAAAAAAATGGACCCCACTCCTAAACATTTACCAGACCATACTAGTTAGTTCGCACCATTCACTCTAATATATGCTATTTAGTCACAGCACTAGATGTGAATAAAAAGGGAATTCTAGCCAACATCTCGGCAAATAAATAATCTTTGAGTAATAAATACGAATTCGATGTAATAATGCTTATATTTCTCTTTTTAAAGTTAATCATATCGAGGTGGGAATGAATTACATTTAATATTGTCCTTTTTCTTAATTATGTCGGTAGAGATAAAGTATCAAAGATTATTATTCTCAAAAATTAAATAATAATATCTGGCAGTTTTCCCACTGGCACAAAGTAACATTTTCATCGAACAGTGAACTTCAGCTTTTCAGACGAATGTCACAATCCGCCTCCTGCGCGTCAAACCAAAATGCCAACCGAAAGCATTCAAAGGTTTCATATTTCAGTCAAAGACCTAAAAGGAATTTTTTTTTTTTTCATTTTGGAAAAAAAAAATGTGACAGTTTCTTTTGTGAAAGGATACTGTGAAAATCTTTCATTTCCCTCAGGTACAAAGACTTTCTTAAAATATAAAGATATGTGCCATTTTTATACATACAAAATAAAATTGCATAATGGTAATGATTTGACAAAAATTACTTTGGATAAAATAAAGTATACTACTCAGAAATATAAAAAGTATTAATTGTGACTTTTAATAATATGATTGAAGATCGTAGTTTCATAGAAATGGCTCCTTTTAGAATCAGTGAAAAAAAATTGATATATCATAGCAGTTTCAAAATTTTAGGAAATTCAACGTTTTCGGTCTCTAGACCGTATATCACAATTTGATTTTTTTTTTTTTTTTGCGTTTTTCCTTTTTCGTTTAAGAAGTAAAGAAAAATAAAGTATAATTTTTAAAAATATCTAGAGATATTGGCGAATCTCTGTACTCAGACTGCATTTGATTCCGAAAAATACGTTTCAGCAATTACGTCTATCTGGGAACACGACAGCTCAAAAACGCTTGAAATGGATGGGTGAATTCTGTTTTACATGCACAACGTGATAAGTCAAAAACGCGATAATTTTATAATTTTTTATAATGTTGACTCAACGTTCATGAGCATGAATCTAGTAAGTAAAACAATAAAAGTATAGTTATAAATCAATCTTGAGAATATTTTATAAAAAATCATAAATTTAGAAAAAAATGTATAAAAATTGGGGAAAACAGTGGTTTTATAGATATTACATTTTAAATAAAAATCTAAACAATTTTTTTGAAAAATCTTTATTTTGTGCAAATATGAAAACCCTTACTTATAAATCAATCTTGAGAATATTTTATAAAAATTCATAAATTTAGAAAAAAATGTATAAAAATTGGGGAAAACAGTGGTTTTATAGATATTACATTTTAAATAAAAATCTAAATAATTTTTTTGAAAAATCTTTATTTTGTGCAAATATGAAAATCCTTACTTATATCCAATAAATAATTTTATTCTATATTTGGTCGCTTTTGGTCCATGTGAAGCAATTTTCTGTGTTTATTCTTTTATTTTGATCAATTGTGAAAAATAATATTATTTTTCACCAATTTGCAGATATTGTGCCTTGTTATAACTTTTGTCAAATTAAGAAAATAACAAAAACCTGATTACGAAACAAATCAAAAATATTATCATTTTTCGTTTTGGACTAGAGTTCAAAAAGTAAAAAAAAAAAAAAAAAAAATCTTAATAGAACGAGCTGACACATTCTCAGAAAAATAAACTTAAGACAGAAATAAAAGCTTTTGAAATTGAAATAAGAAATATTGCTATTAATATTAAAAATTCGGCTAAAATGTAGATATCTGGATTCCCAAAATTCGTTTGCATAAAAATTCAGCATTTAATAAGATATTTAAATTCTCTAAAATTTAATGTCACAAGATAAAATTATTTTTTAAATTATCTGTTAGAATATAGCTCTCAAACTCGGCTCTTCACATTTTTCTTTTCTTTTCAATATGGTATAGAATGCTCATAGACAGTTATCGACAAATTATATTATGTTTGATGCACTTCTGCCGGTTTTTTATGCTTATTAAACATCAGGCCAAGAATTACCGAATTTGCTGCATAAGCACTTTATGGTTGTTCATTAAGAAAAACATACCCAAAACCATATCTAATCTTCGAGATTAATTTTAATTTGAATGTTTGTGAACATTATATAGTTATGGCATCATAAACTTCACATTTTTTTTTTTTTTCAATAATGTTTTCGGATTTCAGCTTTTTGGAATCGACTTTTATATCTCTTGAGTTTAATTAATTTTCTTTTGTATAATGTTATCCATTTATTGTTCATTTATATAAAAATTAACTGAATATTTATTTATATTTGGTAGAATTTCTTATTTTATGAAATATAGCTTTTCTTGTTCCAAGCCTATTTCTGTCATATCTGATTTATTTATCTTTATTGGTTTATCTTTATTTCTTTGTCTTTATTCCTATTCGTTTCGAATCGACTGTAGTAATTATTTTTTATTCGAATGTTCTTGAAGATTTTGGATTGAAAAAATCAATTACGGCAAAAACAAAACTTCTAAAGTTACTACATTTTTACATCTAAAATGTATTATACATAATACATTTTTTATATCATAAGCATTCTACCAATGTGCATGAGATTTTAAAATATAACTTCCGTTAGTTAATCTGTCACAAATTATTACTCATGAGATTTTAAGATATAACTTCCATTAGTTAATCTGAGACAATTGTATTTGAAATATAGACGATTAGTCTAGACGAGGACATCTTTTAGTTTTTTTTTAAAAAATCTGAAAAACTAAACTTCGTTCGGAAGGATTTTTTTGTGTGTGTGTGAAATCATTTTTTTTTCTATGAAAGTATTTAGATACGAATAACGTAGGAATATATATGAAAATTTTTTCAATCTTACTTACATATAAATTGATAATTTAAATTTTTAAAAATCATGAATGCATTTAGTTTAACATTTTACCCGAAATAATCTGCTATATTACAGCATTCATTTTCCAGTTTATCTATCATTACTTATATTTTTGAACTTACACTCAGTTTTTACCATGGTGAAATCGGGTTTGAGATGACACTATATTACGCTGTCAGCATGAAAGCAGATAGAATATATAGCTGTAAAAAAAATGCTTTGTGTCTGTGTGTAAAATCTTTTTTTTTTCAGGTAAAACACCAATATGGATAAACTTAAAAAGCGAAAACACTAAACAAAGTTCCTTAAATAAATAAAAATTAAGAAAAAAGTGGGTCTAACCCACAATACCCGTCAGTCAGGATGCTCTGATCACTATACAGCATTGACCACTCCTCTGAGTAGAAATTGAATGTACTTACTCCAAGTAGTGTATTATTGTAGTTAGTTATGAAAAAAAAATTAAGAGTAAAATCGCGGTTAGTTTTTTTTAAGGACGAAACCTATATAATTAAACTTAAAGAGCAGAAACTAAATATAAAATTCGAACAAAATCGTTTCCGAGATACACGAAATAAATTTTTATACATACAAGAATTATTTGTTTAAAGTTATAATATATTTAGAACTCAAAATACCTATTTGTAAAAAATCTAAATTTTCAGTTTAAGATTAGTTCAGAAAAACTTTGCATCAGAAAACTACAATTGTTTTACAAATATGAACTAGTAAAAATTTGCATATTTCATCACATTTTTTTTCTTCTCAAATTATTCAACACTATAAAACATATTTAGCTTTTTTTTGCACATTTCCGCAGTTTATTTTCATCTCGCGAGTTCAAATCCCCCCTCCCTTCTTCTCGTCCCTCCCCCTCCCAGCATCGGTCGGTCACACATCTGCTGCTGCAAATAGTGCCAAAAGCGGAAAACCTTGGTCTCGTGTCAGCGATAAGCTTCCGTATTGGTTTCGCCGCAAAATAATAGACAACACAACACCATGCGTGGTGGAGAAAAAAAAAAGTGCCCAAAATATTATAATAAACCTCTATAATTCAGCAGTAAAAAACGCACGCGTGCTACCATAATCGGCACCTAAGAATAGAACCTTGCCGTGAAAAATGGCTGGCATAAATACGACGGAATTTTCCAGGCATTGTTAAACGAGCAGCCTAATATCGAAATATACGAGTGTGGCCGAAAAAAATTGTGAAAGAAGCACTATTCTAGCAAAGGGTTATAAATATGTTTCTCTCCTTTTCGGAAAAGAGGGAGGCAGGATAATTTTTTTTCGTCTCAGTACCTTCTTCCTATTGATAACGAGTGAAGATTCTCGGCGAAGTGTTATTTATTTAACTCCTTTGAGCTTCCTATTGAAGCTGCATATCGTAACTTAGAACCTGCTATTAGAAATGTAAAGGAATATTTTCTATAAAAAGGTCATGCACCCTTCCAGAAGAATTTTTATCGTGATTTAGAAGTTTAGTGCGGGTAAACGACTTTTGAAGCTTTTCTGTATTATTGTAAAGCTTATTACTAGAAGAGTGTGAAAAAAGCTCGATTGTATAAAGTTTTTCTAAATGGTATATATATAAAATCCTCACTTCTATAATATTTGTAACTTTAAAATTCTATATTTTTTCGACGAACTATATGGATGAATGTTAATCTGTAGGATTTATCCGATTTTAGTGAAATTTGCCGAAGTGTTTTTCAAGATAAAAGAAAGGTCACTGTAAATTTTTCAAATTCCAAAAGTTTATTAATATGCCAGGAAATCAAAATTAAACATGTTTTTTGTATTTTCCTAAGATATTATACTTATTTTTAAAAAACTCTTTCTGAAATATTATATTACAAGAATGATTTTTATACTGTCTTAAAAGTATAAAAAATTACCTTTTAACTGATAGGACTTTTTTAATTTTAATTTAAACCTTTTTGATATTTTACCTTTTTTATTATCTTTTTATTGATTCTGTTTCGGTTCAACTATTTCTGTTCAATTTGCATTCGCTAATATTAACACTTTTTAAAATTTGATATACAATTTACAATAATATTTTTATTGTTATAATGAATCATTTATTCCGTATAATATATTATTTTTTTAAGTTTGCATGCGCATAAACTTGTTGTAGATTCCTTCTATTAAATTCATGTTATTTTATGCAACAACATGCAACATGCTGAAATTTTAAATAAATCCATCGTTTTTTTTAACAATTTAAGAGTTATTGATAATTTAAAATTCCTGGAGGAGAATGGTGATCTCCAAAAACAAGCTACTTACATATATTGCAATTAAAGAAACAGTTCATACTTAATATACGAATGAAGCTTAAAAAATAAGAATTAATATATGAGTCTTAATAGGGAGATAAATATGATTTAAATATATGAAATTTAATAAGTAATTTTCTGTCCCCAATTGTAGTTTTGGTTTCAAAAGTTATGACAAAAAATATACATTCGGTGCTATGATATTTACATATTAACCCAGAGATTAATCACCAACGAAGCAAGATTTATACTCTCATTGTTGTCTTCCCCATAACGAATTAAAACTAAATCAATTACTTACACAGTGTCCGCACACAAGTGAGCATGAAATTACCAACACTCAATAAGCAGCATGAATAAAAATATCGGATTCTAGAATTCTAGAGTCAGAATTTTAAATCTTTATCAAATTCTGGACATCTTAATGGTCCTTGTTATCTATCTCTTCTTGTTATGAAAATACAATTACTCAAAAACGCAACTGCTAATAGATAAATAATATTTTTTAAATAGTTTTATTACCTAAATTTTAATTATTCGTCAAATTATGCTTATATTCCTTCAATAAAAATAAATCCAAATTGCATTGTCATTCTTTTCACTATACGGCGAAGCGGAATGCAAAATTGGCCATATTTTGAAAGCTTACGAGGAAGTTGATAACTCCTGGTGTTCATTACTTGTAGTGAGTTCATTCATTCATTCCTTAAGAATAAACAATGGTCCGAATATTCACAGCCATTATTACAAGAAAGACACGTATACTTGCTTTTTCATAGGCGTTTATTGTAATTTTTAATTTCAACAATGAACAGGTGGCATATTTCAAAAGGTCGTCCCAGCTAAATAATCTTTAATTTGTCCTCTGATTTTCTCTTATATCTCCATAATATTTATGCTCATAAATTTTGTTTACAACTTAATATAATGAGGAGAATTTTAGGTAATTTTCCTTTGATTGATTGGGTTTATAATTTGTTATAAATCTACAATTATATGAAAATCATACGCCGATCATTTGCCTATCCTAGTAGGGGCTTCAATTACTATGTTCCAGTATGTGAATAATCTGCTGTTTGACTGGTTTGATCCAAAATTAGACACAATTCTTTTTTTTTTTTTGTCGTACTGATTTTCTTGCCTAGTTTGGCAATTATTATTTTCATATTGCTATACACAAACAATCTCTATTTTGCCGGATTCAACACTAAAAAGACACACATCTACACTTCTATCAAAATCCGTCTTGATTTTCTTGCCTCGTTTGATAGATTTTAGAATTATCATATTCGTATGTACAGATAGCCGAATCTTTGATGGATTTATAATTCTTTCAAGACTATACTTATTCCGATTTTTTTTTTTGCCTAGCTTGTTATGTCTTTGAATTTTTATGTGTCCATACATAGAAATTCTTCACTTGGATGGATTTAGTCCAAAATAGACACATATCTATAATTCTATCAAAAACGCATATCGATTTTCAATTACATATGCTGGTATGTTTTTGAATTATCACGTACATATACATATGCAACTTTCTCTTTGACAGACTTTTGTTCGAAATATACATATCTATAATTGTATGAAAAGTGCGAAGCAATTTTCATTTGCCTAGATTGCCATGTTTTTGAATTGTCGTATTCGCATTCTTAGACACGCTCCTTTTTGATTGGTTAAGTCTAAAATAGATAGATATCTACAATTATATTAAAAATATGAATCAGTTTTCATTTACCTAGTTTTCGCATTTTTTTATTTGTTGTGTTTACACGCATAGACCGTCTGTCCGACGAAATTAATCAAAAATTAAATATACATCTACAATTCTATCAAATCCACATACAGATTTTCATTTATCTTCGATATTGCATTTTTCATTTATTTTGCTCACATATACAGGCAGTCTATTTTTGTCCATAATTAAACACAAGCTATAATTTTATGAAGATTTCTTATTGATTTTCACTTATCTATCTTAATAGGTTTATGAATTATCTTGTCCTCATATGCAGACAATCTACTCTTTTAACGGATTAAGTTCAAAATGAAACATAGATCTATAATTTTTTTAAAAAAACTTGATTTAAAACCAAAAAAAATTGATCGACATTCAATTTTCAAACAAAAATGGTTCAAAATTTGAAATTGAAATCTAATACCAGTATTAAAACCCTACACCTAATTCCATCTTGGTAATTGTATTTTATATTCGGATGAACAGACAATTCATACCAATCTTTGATGAACTTCTTATAAAATTTAATAGAAATCTGCAATTTTTGTATGTAATTAGTGTACCGAATTCCATCTATTTAGGGTTTTATTTTCTTTTAGTTATCTTTTTTTTAATAATAAATAATCAGATAAACATAATTCTAAGAATATGATCTTTGAAGTGAACGGAAATTCATTAAAATCACGAGATTGAAAATTTTTAGCAATTGTAATATTCTCTTTTCTTTTTATTTTATAATGAAGAATTTAAAAATGAATAAAATTAATATTGAGGGTTAAAAATATTCTATAGAACGGTACTGTTCCGTTTAACATCTAGATAACGTACGTAGAGATTGATCCTAATTTGTGAAGGAAGCTTCCGCATCGCATGGATCTGAGCAAATTATCGCTTTTTAGTTCACTCAAATTACTGTTTTTATCTCCCGCTTCGTTCTCCCCTCTGGGTGTTGAGAGAATATAAAGTGTTTCCGTATGTTTTTTATGAGCGCAATGTCCGTTTTTAACGTCTTCATTATCATCAGAGGTGAGATAGAGACATTAACAGCAGTTTCAAGAAAAACAGGAAATATATATCTTCATGCATCGTTAAGATGGATAACAATTTTTTTTAGCCGTAGGCTGGATATTCCGCATTATTTTTTTTCTTGATTATTTATTTGCTTTTATGAAATTGAAATACATTATATCGATGTTATAACTTAAAAATCAAATTTCCTATCATCTTAAAATCATATTCATTTATTTTATTGAATACAATGCCTCCCTACCAAAACATTTATTAACATATTTTTAATGGTTAATGTTAGAAGAAGTGACTTAATTTATTTATTTTTCTTGTGAGAAATATAAAGAGTAAAAGCTCTGTAATCGTTAAGGAACGCAGTATACAGATTTTGATTAATCTCTAAGCATTAGACCTAGGCCAGTATGAAAAATAATTGATGTAATTATGTATGTCGGTTGATTAGCCAATTTATCTCTCTGTGTCTTTGCGGACATGAAGCCAAAAGTGAAACAGCTTTGTGACTGAAACCTGTTTTATGGTATTTATAGTAATATTCTAATTTTGTATCAAATTTTGACCAAATCTGTCAAAGATTTAATTATCTACAATAGAATTATCTATAATGCTATCTACAATTATATATAATTCCATCTACAATTATCTATAATACTATCCCATCTACAATGATCTGTAATACCATCTATGTCTATAATACTATCTACAATTATCTATTAGGTTGTTCGGAAAGTAATTTCGTTATTTCCCGACAGAGGATTTAATTGTATTTTTCGCACCCAATTTCATACTTAAACCGCAAAATCATTTTATGTTTTAAGAGCTGATATAGCAAGGCTTGAGTGTGAAAAAGTGCAGCTGATTCTTCGCAGTAGTTTTTGGATGGTGCCCTTTTAAATATGGAGAGCAATAAACAGCATTTTCGTCATTTTTTTCTTTTTTGCTATATAAAAGGTAAAAATGCTGTCAAGCCAGAAATAAATTAGCCAATATGTGTGGAGAAGATGTGTTAACAGTACATCAGTACCAGAACTGATTTGCAAAATTTTTCCTTCAAATGAGGAGGCCAAAAACCACCTCGATCAGTTTTTTTTACAGCAAAGACCAAAACTTTTATGAGCGTGTAATCATGTTACTACCAAAAATATGGCAAAAGGTATTAGAACAGAATGGCAATTTTATAATTTAATAAATAATTTATTCATTAAACGAAAATTTCTTTTCATTTTGACAAAAAAAAACCGAAATGACTTTCCGAACAACCCAATATTATACTATTTACAACTATGTAAGTAGAACGGGTAATCTTTTCATTGGTTTAAAACTAAATTGTGACATACGGCAAGAAATAGTCGATATATTAAGTTCAGCAACCACATCAACCCTTCAAAAAATTGTTATTATTTAATTACCAGGTGGAAAACTACTTAATGAGATTTACAGTTAAACAATATGCTCTCGTTGTAAAGAAAAAATAAGAATATAAGAAAAAGAAAAAAGGGGCTACCTTGTAGCTTGCACTGGAAAATTCTGTTATGAATATCTTACTAACTAATGAAGACATTTTAAATCATTTTTAATCATTCTTTGATATCACGTCTTCTTGTAGAAACTTCAAGATCATATCTCTGTTCCTTTGTTTTTGTAGTATTTTCGCTACAAGGCAATTAATTTCCTGAGCTGACCTAGTGAAAGGAAGGGTTTTATTTAATGTTAGGTAGATTTATTCACTAGAGCTGAATATAAAGTGATGAAAAATTGTCAGTAATTTTTGAAAAAATAAATATCATCTAGATTCGAGGATTAAATCATGCTTTGAGTAGAAGAAAAAAATCTCAGTATAAAGAGTGTTTTACTTTAATAAAATTATTTTTTAAGGAAAATAATGACGATCAAACTTGTGGAGTTTAAAATACTATTTTTTTTTTTCAAGAATCAATTAATTTTTTCATCATGACGTTAAGGAAAAACCAAAATGTCGTTTACATTTGAAACGCATGCATCAAAAGATAATACAATCTTTATTATTATTTTGAATAAAGATTGTATTATAATTGAAAAAAAGATAATGGAGATTAATATTAAATATTTATTAATAAATAATTAAAATTAATGTTTATACAGTTAAAATAATAGGTTTTATAGAATCAATTACAATTATTGGCAACTATGGTAGTCAGAATACCTCTGCGATTTGAAAAACTTACATCAAAACATGTTTTTTTTTTATGTAGAAAACTTTTTAATATGAATAGTGTATTGAAGTCAGAATTTTTTTAAACAGATGAGAAATAAACAATTGCAGTTAAATTATTACATTTTACAAAATCAATCTTGATAGTTGTTGATTAGAGCGTAACGGCAGAATCAAAATGTGCTTGTTATTAAAATACGAATATCAATACATATTTCAAATATCGTGGAAAATGTTGGTTTATTTAATATATTGTAGTAAAAAAATTATGAGAGGAAGGAAATAAAAATAACAGTTAAATTACTACATTTAAAAAACGTAGACTGCATTATTTGTGATCGAAATATTGCAAATTGTATTGATTGTAGCAAAATAAAATATCTTTATTATTTGAAAAATATGTTACTAGTATTGGGAAAAAAATGCTGCAAAAAGAGTTTATTGAAAGAATTAGAAGATTTATTATTATTTGTTTAGTAAAAAGGAATTTGAACTTCAGCTAAAATATTATGTTTTATAAAATCAATATTAACAATTTTTAATCGGAACATTATAGCAATATCAAATTGCCTTTACTGTTTGAAGAATGTGCATTAAAACCTTCAATATTGGAAAAAACTGTGGCGAACAAAATTTCTTGTAGTAGAAAAAAAAATATTATGGGGTGCAGAAGAGGATAAAATTTTTAAATTTCATTTTTGGTAATATTTGATTTGAACATAAAGGCAAGGTCAAAATATCTTGGATATTTAAAAAATATGTTTCGAACGTTGGAAAAATTTGTTGTAAAAAGTTTATTTAGAAGAAATAATGTAAATAATAATTAAATTATTATGTTTTATTACAATTTTGAACATAGCATTATATTAAAATCAGAATGTCTTAACTAATTGAAAAATGTTCATTTAAACATGTTTAGAGGTTTGGAAAAAAAACTAACTTAGAAAATATCTTATAATAAAAAAGGGCTTTTTTAATGAAAGGGAAGGTGCAGAAGATAATGGAAAATTCAAATATTACGTTTTATAGAATTATTTTTGGCAATTTTTGATCAGAACATAACGGCAAAATCAAAATATGTTTAAAAAAATATGCATCACTCCACTTTCAACCATCTCAAGCAGTTCTGACACTAATTACTCTTCCCCGGGCAACTAACTCGCTTTCTTCAGCTGTCTCCATTTAGTTCCATTTAGTAACCCACAACAAAATTCAACTCATTACTGGCACTTGTTGTGAAAAACAATTTAGGATCAAAAACAGAACAATGTAAAACAACTCAGGACAAAATAGGATCCATTCCTTTAGGAAAACTGGTTCCTTACCCAACCCAAGATGCAACAAGGTGTAAACACTCACTTCGTTCACGCATCATTGTGCACTTCTAAAAGCCCCTCTTGCCTATTAACCAACCCTCGAAGATATATTTTTCGGTTGAGTGTGCCTTTCCTGTTGTGGTAGAGGGTGTTAAAGGAAGGGGTATGGTGAAGGCGTCCGTCAATTTTGGAGGATGTTTACCGTCAAATATGTCAAAAAGTTGACAAGGCCTCCAAACAGTTTGACGCCTGCTTCAGAGACCAGTGTTTGATGATGCGGCTTTCACGCGGTTTGCTCTACAATGGTCATGAAAACTTCCTACCTTGATGGATGTTGTCGAGGGTTCTCTCCAAAATTTCATATTTAGATCTTATGTTTATGAAATAAGGTTTTCTGTGATTTTCTTTTTGGTTTTAATCTTAATTAACTGATATTGCAAAATTTGAAATATTTACTGTTACCTCATATCTAATCCACTTTTGATTGCTGCATTATGTAAATGTGATCTGCGAGAAAAAATTATTTAATAATATAAGTAGTAATGAAAGAGCAAAAATTGTTTAATAATGGATTGTGTGTAGTGGCACAATGACGGCAGGCATATTAAAAAATGTATTTTTAGATAAATGATGTTATATTTCGTTATAAAAATATTTTAATATAAAAGTATTTTTATAGAAAAAAAAAATAATATGACATTCACTATACTCTTATCACCATCAACTTTATTTTTGATTTTAAATAAAAATATCGACTGACCAAACAATATCCAAATCTTGTAATTTCATGCAAAAATGGCAAACTATAAAAAATTAATTTTAAAAAAGCAAAAAACTAATCTTTTCCATTAAATAATAAATAAAAAAATTAAAGGATGCAAGAATATAGATGTTTATTAACTTAAAGATTAATTTTTCTCTTAATTCTCACGAAGCTTTCAGTGTCCCTTTTATAATCTTTTCACCATTTGTATTTTTTTTAAAAAATGATTTTTTCTTTTATTTAGGTACTTTGGTGGGAAATTGAATAATCTATTATTAGATTTCGAGTTTCAAATTAAAAATAATCAGAAAGTTTCTCAATTGATATTTTATGTTTTAGTTAAGTTTTTTTTTTTTTTTTTTTTCTTTTTATTTTTTTTTGCAAAAATATTATTATTTGCTCAAAAATTAATTGGCGTATAGTTATGAGAAAATATGTATTTTTTTAAAATTTTTATCATATTTAATTTTGTAATTTAGAAAACTATTATATACAATATAAATAATGAAGACTATTATTCAAAAGTTCTCCCTTTTTTTTGCCATGATTCTTTAATTACTTATATCTGAATTAATGCAAAATAAAGGTTTCAAATTCATCCTGCGAATTCCACTTTTTAATGGGCGCATCTCTAATAATTACATTATTCTATTATAGACTTGCTTATAAATAACGATTAGCTTCATATCAAAACAATTTTAAATGAACTATCTCTGTATATTTTTATAAATTGATATCCAAAAGACTTTTTTAAAAACCTATGATTGAAAAACTTTTTCCAAATAAGAAAGAAACTTTATTTTCAATACGAAATGCAGAAGCATCCGATAAAAAGAATTCCTGTAATCTCCACAGTGAAGAGTTTTATCAACAAGGGAGGAAAAAATCAATGTTTTTCCTTAACACAAAATTATAAAGAAAATTAGTTATTCATGTAATTATATAAAAAAATAATTTATTTGCAAAATAAGCAAAGTATTTTTCTTTCAATTAACTAAAAAAATAATTGAATAAGAAAACAATTTTATGACAATAAATATTTTGTATCTGAAATATCTAACCATTTGTCTTAAAGTAAATATGATTTAAATTACAAGAAGAGAAAGAATAAAGAAATAAAGAATCGAATAACAAAATTTTGGTTTGGAATAATTTATTGTATTTCCAATCTATTCCAATGATATTTTTTTCCTGTTAAATTTCATTTTCAAGTTTTAACAAATATGTAGTGTCTACTTTCAATGTTTCTTCACATTTTTATCATAAATTTATTTCCGAAACAAGAAATAATAATTTTCTATATATTGCAAATTTCTTTTAATTTTTCTGTATTTTGCACATTTCTATTGATTTTTCTACATATTGCAATTAAGAACAGTTATTTATTATTTAACAATAAATTAATAGCTAATATTGCTTATCATTTTTTAGCCAATTTCTTTTATGGCAAACAAATGACGTATTTGAGTCATTCTTCCCTTTAGTTAAGAAATACTTTTCAGTACCAAACAGTTATTAAAAGTTCAGCTAAACTGAACATTAGACATTGAGCTATACAATATTAAGAGCTACATAACTAAATTCTAATTGGGATAGTTGAAATAATATTTCCAGAAATTTCGAAATCATTCTTATCAATCATATTGTTTGCTGCTACGAATCAATGCACGGCAATGTATCTCATCAATAAATTAAAAAAAACATTAGATCTAATCTAAGGAAAGATAGTGGAAGTGCCGCAATTTTCCATGACCTTGGGATATCGCTCCTTTCGTGAAAGGCCGGCCCCTCGCGGTCACGCCTCCATCCCCAATTGAGAAAAGAGTCAAACACCCTGAGATCCCAAAAGACGATGGAAAAATTTTGAACTTTGCCGAATATAGAGAGTTGAAACTTTTTGACACTTGGAAGCCTTTGATTAGCAGGTGTGAGCAAGGGTTTGAGAAAAAGAGGGATGCCGATTCCACAGAAAAAGAACACTGAAAAAAAAAAGAAAAAAAGAAGGAAATATTTGTGTGAGTACTTCTCAGTGTGCTTGACATTCGGTTCCATGTGTCTAACAATGCGACGTCACGATATCGACAAGTTTGAAACGACCGCAATGACATGGAAGATGTTGTTATATGAATGTGTCATTTACCAGAAGTTGCTACCTCTTTATATCTCAAGTGAAAAGGTCATCTCTGTAGTATTCATAAAAGAAAAAAAAGAGGTGTATCATGTTCGCAATACAAAAACAAACTTTGAATACTACTTTTAAAAAAAGGGGGATTTAACTCTTGAATTAAAGTTCATGATATGTATTGGAGTTCTGATCAACGAACTTCTTTTTTTCTCTCTCACTCTTTTATAAAAAGGAACGTTGGAAGGTGTTGGATAGGTGACAAAAGATAGGATGTTAAAAATTTTCTCTGATAAAAATTTCCTTTAAATGCAAGATACGACGTTCAAACTTGTTCGGTAATCTAATAAAAATTTCTTGAAATGCAATGAAACAATATATTTAAATGCATTGGAACAGTGGTACAGTTCAATTCGTACTTCAGAATTCTTTTTTATCTTTTTTCTTAAAATAAAAGTTTTGTCCATCAAATATTAAGTAAATGATAAAAGATTTGTAAAAATATAGACAAATTAATGATTCCTTTAAAATAAAGTTTTGATATAATACATAATTGTGACGAAGTATAAAATGAAGCGATTTGATGAGAAGCACATATGAAAGATTTTAAGTTGCAACTATTCTTAAATAATTTCTGAAATTGAAAATGTACAACGTGAAGTTACAATTTTAAAATGGGAAATTGTAAATATAATCCTATTCTACGGATGGTTTCAAGTTATAAGAGAATTCTAAGTGAATTGCAAACGCGGGAAAGAAGGTGAGAAAAAAACGTGGCAGTCCGAAACTCTAAAAATATTCCATCTCTAAAATGTCAATAGTTAGTTATTAAAAAAATTGTGTGTAAAATCACGTTTTTTCAGGAAAGACTCCCGTATATAGATAAGCTAAAAAAGCAAAACTTTATCTAAATACAAAACTTGATCCAAATCGTTAGAGCCATTTCCGAGGTACTAGAAATAAATTTATATGCATACAGAAATTGCCATTTTGAAGTTATAAGATAAATCTTTTGAAAACAGAAGCCTTTTTGTTTATTTATTTGCTTTTTTAAAAATAAAATTGGTTTCACTAAAAATTCCTGAACTATCGCATAAGTATCCCGAAATTTTTTATTTCCCCAATTCGGTCTCAAAAATCGAAATGCATCTCTGCCACATACAAACTCGACGTTTTGTTGCCTCCAGAACTATCTCCAAAGCTCAGAAGGTCATTCATGTAATCCTTCATGTTACATAGTCCTCAAGATTTCCTGCTAAGGAGAGATTAAATCCCGGAAAGATGTACTCCAAACTGATTGGATAATGAGGAGTGAAGTGTTTCCCTTCCCATTGCTGGAGTCTAATCCCTGGTGAGGAGGTTTTTCCTCACCATTCAGAAACTCGTGTTATGCTTGTAGAGGACAATGCATTCTACAGGATCTTTGGAGGATTCCAAACAAGATATTTCGATGTCCTTCTCTCTGGATTATGCGATCATGAATATAGTAGAGAGTGGTAAAAGGTACAATCATTTAATAAATGGATTAAACATTCTTGATGTTGCTTTATTCAGTTTCAAGCAAGTATAAAATCCATTCAGTTAGTCCATATAAAGTCCATCCAGTTCTTTTTTGTTTAAATTCCACAAAATATTCGTGATATATTACAAGTATACCACTGATAAACTACAGGTAAAAATAATTTTAATTATGTATTATACAATGAAATTTTCTCAATTGATTCAAAAAATAAATCGTTGAAAATATCAAAACTGTCTTTTCCACTGAAGATGAATCATTGAAGCTTTTAGATTTCGTAATTCGGATTCTTTTTAGCAGTATACTTGATTTCAAATAAATCTGTTCTATATAACTTCATATCTATGATATTGACGAATTATCAAACATTAAACATTAAAGCCATTATTATTATTTAACATTAAAGTCAAATTATTAAACATTAAAGCAATGTTATTTAAATTTTCTTACATATAGACTATTCGCTGTACATATAAACTGTTTTTATGTAAACTTCTCACATGCCGCATAGTTCTATTAAAAACGTAATTGTGGGGCTCATTTAACTTCTGTCACTATATTGTAATCAGTTTATTTATATTTATCTTATAATCGATATGGAGATTTAAAAATCATTTTCTTTAGCCTTCAACAGATCACACATTCTAATATTTAATGAAGAATGAAAAGAGGCTGAATTTCAGAAAAGTAATGTTGCATATTAATGCAAATTTAATAAAAAATAAAATGTTATATATTGTTGGAAATTAGGGAGTTATTTTTCAAAAATTGCTAAAATTTAGAAAAAACTCTCACGATTAAATTGGTATCATTTAAAAATATTTTTTTAAAAAAATTTCGAAATGTTTTCAAAAAAGAATTTTGTGAGTTAATATTTTTCGAAGTTATCGCGAAAAAACGTCAACATTCAAATCAAATTTAATTAGTGAAAATTCGTATTAAAACCTTTAAAAAATTACTTCAAAATACATATTTTCAAAAGTATATACAATCGGACACTAATTTAAGAAATTTTGAGTTTTAATGATATTGTGTTTTTTTCCCTCTAAATAAAGGCAAAAACTCTATTTAATGAATAATGAATTTAATTAATTCATTTAATTTAATTTAATTTTGAATATTTTATAAAGAGTTTTAGCAGTTTACAATGAAAGTTGAAACCAATTAACAGTAGCTCAGAGTTTCAGTTGTTTTCCCGTGAAGACGAATTCAATTCTTGCGATGGGGTATTATAGATCACTATCAGCTTCATAAACTTGAAAAGAAAAAAGAAAAACAAAAAGCGGTAACAAACAGAAATAATAGTCCAAAACCATATATAGAAAGGAAAATAGAAAATTGCAAGGAAAATCGCTTTCTGTTCTTCCACCTAATATTGTGATTCTGTCATATGTATATACATATTTATATTAATTGTGATTATTTATTGGAAAGTAATTAAAACAAAAATTTTCTTTTTTGGAGTTGTAGGAATTGACTTAAAAAATTATTACTTGTAATACATTAGATATAATAATTGTACTGTGCTTATAACCTTCGCACAAGTGCAAACAATAAGTTGGCGAAGTGATATCACCATCGGATAAACGGTTCGGCAACTCATAAAATAAGAACAAACAAAAATCATATTTATGTATTAGATTAACAAGTGATACTGTGAACTTATTTTTGTGGTTTCAATAAAATAGTTTAGGAAAACCTTACTTAAAAAGAAGAAGAAAATAACCATGCTATGGATTATCCAAAATGTTTATAACTCCTGTTTCTTCAAATAATGCATATTCTACTGTATTTTGATATTGCCGGTTAATTGAGTTCCGGATATAAAAGATTTTACCGGACCAACAAACAATCACGGTGGAGTTCATTCCACTTCTTCCACTTTAAGGAGGGGAGCGGAAATACAAAAAGAACTCAAATGGGAAAAAACTTTAATCTAATTATGAGACCCCAGAAATCGTGCTTCAGCTGTACGAGTTCATCTTATGCGGGGGAAGATCGCTATCATGCCTATTTCTCGGATGACCATATTGCTCGTTTAGATAAGACCGTTTCGTGTTTGTAGAATAACGGGAAGGAATTTCTTGTAAAAAAATTAAAGAAAATGCTTATAGAATCACGTTAGTTTAGAATACCCGTATTATCGGGAAGAAAGAACTAAGAAAAAATGAAACCTGTGCACCAAAAAAGGAAGTCAACTTTCTTGAGAAACTAACTTAGAATTTAAAAGATACAATTACGCTTTAAGTTCGTTTATTCGCAAAAAAAAAAAAAAAAAAATTATAATATTGTGCCATGATCCCGCATGAACTTTAAGTATGAGGTCATTGTGACTCATTCGAAAAATGCATCTTTAGCTTCCTAGGCAAACATATTTTTTAAATCTTTTTGACGGATTTTCAAAGTATTATATTGCTTGCCATTTCTTGATAGCTAATAAAAGAATTAAGGGATATTTGAAAACTGACATGACACAAATCAAACGAAATAACATTTGGTTTATTATTATGTTTCTTCGTTTGTTCTTATAATATTTAATTTTATCGATAACATAACATTTAATTTGATTATACAATTGTAACATAGTAACAATTGATTTATTATTATTATTTCTTTGTTTACTATTCTATTTGATTTGGTTGATAACATAATATTTGACTTGATAGTAACATTATAGCATAGTAGCATTTGATTTGGTTATAACATTATAACTTAATAACATTTTATGTATTATTATATTTTATAGTTTACTATAATAAATAATTATTATTATTATACAATTAAAAAGATGAAACATTTAATTTATTATTATTTTTTATTGAAGACTTTAGAAAAGCAAAAGGCAAATCAAAGAATTTTGCTCAGTTATACAAATCAAATACAAACTAAATTATTATATTAGTTAGCAAATGTTATATTGGGGATAATTAGCACAAAAAAAGGCATATTAAACTAGACAAGAAGGATTAAAACTAACTGTTCAGCAGGGCATACGGAATTGTTCAACAGAACAAAGGTTAAATTTTAATTAAAAATTGATTCCACATGGATGATAGCATGTAATAGTAAATTTGAAAAAGATGATTACAAAGTATGATGATAAATAATATTTTTAATAATAAATTCTATGTTAATAGCTAATCCGAAACATTAAGGGGGAAAATTGATTTCCAATGTTTAGTATCCATATTTATGTAAACTTAAAAATTATTTTTGTTAAACTGCTTATATTTCAACAACGTTAACAGAGCTTCGACACATATGAGCATTCAAACTCAATGGCACAAAAAGGGTAAATAGCTCCCAGGTGTGCTTTGGAAGTTTTTTAAAACCCTAATCATAATCAGTGAATTTTTAAAGCACAAACAGTACTATTATTTTTTTAACATTTTGCTCTCATTTTTTTAAATGACATTAATGCTCTAACACTTTATTTTCTTGCCGCGTCCTGAGATCGATAGTCCGGACATCTGTTTTACTCTTGACCTCAAGTCGTCGCTAATATCTTTCAGTTTCTGTGAATAGTCAGTTTTCAGTTTCTTCTCTCTTCTTGAGTGGTGCAGGGAGAGAGGTTAAATAGTACCTTGAGGTGCAATAGAATTTTTTGTCCCTAATGGTAAGGGTTTCTTTTTTAAAAAATCTGAAAATTTACAAAAAAAATTAAATTTTTTTAAAAATATTTAATTATTTAAAAAAATATACGGAAGAGCTATAAAGTACTATTTTACATAAAATAAAGTTTTAAACTTTACAATTTAAAGGGGAAAATTAAGGTACTGCCTCGCCTTAAAAACAACAAACACTCAATTGAGCTGAAAAAAATAAAAATGAATTCTTAAAGATGTGGTAAATTTTACACATTTGAGTATAGGTATAGATTTTACACTTTTTAGAATAGACTGCCAAAATTTCAGAGATAAATATCGTAACAGTATTTAATTTGATGCTAATTAGGTTAAATACTGTTACGATACTTAACAATAACAGTATTTATCATATATATCGTATTTATCGATAAGTATTGTAACAGTATTTAACCTAATTTGATGTTAAGAGACAATAATAAGCAACAGATTAATTTGTATGCAAGTCACTTGATTCTTATGTGAAAATATAATGTGTTTCAAAATACTTCCTTTTTTATTTATAGATATAGCTATTATTATTTACACCATTTGGGAGGGGAGAGGGGGGATCAATAAAGGTCAATAAAGCACATATTGTGCCATGGTCATTTCAGGCTTTTTCTAATTATCTTCCTGAAAAAGAATCAAAGTATCTGATCACATTTGGAGATAGGATTGATTGTGATTGCACGATTTTCATTAGGGCCAATTACAATCGAACCTTCCGTCTGCTCATTCTCTTCGAAATGCACCCAATTTTCAACAACAAAAATAAATTTTGGGGGGAATTTTTTTATTAGAATGCAGGTCAGAAAGCATATAGAATCGATGATGATTTGAAAGGGAAGAAAAAGTTTTGCGTTTTAAGAAACAACAGAAAAATAACGTACTTCTGTGAATTTTTATGTGAATGTTCTGTAATTTTAGGAGAATTTATCAGAGGATTAGAATTAAATATGTTTAGAGTACTAAGAAGAAAAAAATCTTAATTCTTATGAGCTTTTAGAACCTTGTGAAACGAATGTCACGAAAAAAATGCGTAAAAAAGGGCTAAATGGTAAAGATAATTGAAGCTGTTACTGTGTTATTAAAGTTATAAACATAAATTAATTTTTAAGAATGGAAAAATTTTGCAACTAAAAAGTATAATTTCAGAGATTTTTTTCCCCTGTTAATCTTTCTATTTTAAAAATAAATGTATAATTCATTGTTTAAAACATACCTTTTAATCTTATAATTTCTCGTTTCAAATTTTAATATTGCATAGCTCTACAGGTATGGAATCTTCGTTTAATCGGTTAAGAGTCAATTAAACGTTAAATTGTTACAGTAATATATTCTCCTCTGTAATATAAAATGTTACCAATTCATAGGAAAATTCATATCTCTAGCACATTAGACATCGGATATAAAATTTATAATAAAATTCGATTTTTGCAAATAAGAAGTTTAGTTATATTAACAACACTAGGGCTATTTTGAGACGTACCTCATAATTTTGAAACCCGGTCAGTTGACGAGGACGACACCTGAGCTGGCATCCCCTCTCCACTTCGCACCACCGGGAAGACATTTGGCCTGATAGATTTAATGTGCAAGAGACCCCCTTTCTTCGGTTGAATCGAGTCTCGAGCCTGAAGCCCTACGGTCCAGAGACCTTACCATCAGGCCACCGCGTCCGCTTACAAATATGAAACAAGTCAAATTAAATAAAAATAGCAAAAAAGTCAAACATATTATCAATCATAGATGTAAATTAATATGGAGTCGCAATTCAAGATACAGCGTCTTGAATTTAAACATTCAATTAATTGTCGATTTCCATAACAATTTATTAATAACTATCCGACCTCGTTAAAACACTGGTATTCGACCACATTGGCGATTTTTTAAAAAAAGTGTTATTTCTTGTCATTCCGACTTTTCTCTTTCCAAAAAGTTTGATTTTTCTTAGAAAAGGAAGGTCTAACCTATTATCCAGAGGAAATTTCAGAAAATTTTATTTTTCAGCTAAAATTTTTTAACTTCAATTTTAATTTTCATAAAAATTATCCACCATTAACATGATATCCCAAAAACTAATAGAGGTATTCACATAAACCTTTCAGCGTGCGTTTTAAATAATGTAGGCAATGAAACGAACCAAAAGTTTTATTGTTGGTGAAATACTTTTTCATTTATAAGTGTTTTTAGAAAAATTAAGTTGAGAATTGATGGAAAAAATGCATATATATTTATATTTTTACCCGTAACTTCTTTGCATCTCCAAATGTTTCTTAGATTTTGGTTCATTTCATTCATCATTATATTCTATAACTTGTGTACAAAGAAAAATAGGATTGCTTCATTACCATTTTGTGTAGAATGTTGACCGTTTTCGTTAAATTTCACTAAAATGTACCTCCAATTTTCCTATTTCTCAAAATATATTATATTCTCAAATAATATTTTTGTATTTATAGTGCTTATAATTGACAATACATCTAAAAACCAAAAATAGTTTTTTAAAAATCAAATTTTTCAAAAATTTTCCTTTGAACGTAGTCGGTTATCTTTTAATTGGTTTCCAAGGGTGCCAAATGATTACATTCCCGAGCTTACTTAGCGGTATCATATTATATCAAGAACGTCAAACTCTATTATATATAAGATGACAAGATTTGACAAAAAATGTTGGAGACGGTTTAAATTTTTTCGGTCATTTATCGAGGTGACCGTAAAAATAAACAAGTTCTGCTACCTCCAGAGAGAAAGGTACAAGTCATTCTTTTATTCTTTTCATCAATATTAATGAAACAGCCATACATTTTCTAAGACTTTTAATTAGTGCAAAAATGCAGTAAATATTAAACATTTTCAGTTTAATAAATGTAAATTTAATTAATGCATGTAAGATGAAATCTGTGTATATAATCATCCTACTCTGTTTGTAATGCTAGACAAAATTCAAAATTTTTTTCATTGACTGTGACTTATTGAATGAGAAATCATAGTCTGTGTTTTGCCTTTTAAGGCCAATACAGGGTTGTTGTTTTTATGTTTAAACTAACTGGTTTATCGATGTACAAATAAAGCTAATCATAAATAAGAATTTGTTATAAAATTGCATAAACCACAGTTTTTTAGATGGATTGTAGCCACGGTTAATGCACTGAGAAATACAATCGTTACTATTTTATATTTGAACCGATTTCAGAAATCGATTTTTATTTGAGTAATCATGAATATTAGAAGTCCTGCTACTATGTATATATAACTAGCTGGAACCCGACGCTTTGCAGCTGAAGAAGAAATAATTTTGAAAATATAATTTGGAATAACTGTCTTGTGTTATTAGAAATGATGGAAAAAATACTATTTATTTTCGTATCGGAAATGAATACAGCATTCATTGAAATTGAATGATGCATAAAGAAAAAGCGTAAATAATATTCAGTTTTATTTTTTAAAACTTTATTTTTTAAGACTTTAGGGTAGGCAAATTTTTTTTAATTTTTTCCGTCTTCAACAGAAAAAAAATAAATTTCTTGACTGTCCGACTTGTCATAAACATCCGGCATACAACTGGTCATGTGAAAAACATGAATTTTTTAAAAGTTCAATCTACACAGTTGAAGTGATTGACCTTGAGCCTTGTTGATGGTCATTGAGAATGCAAGTCGAATGGGGAACTGCAGTCGTTTCAAATCAAAAGAAGTGTTCAAGGGAATAATAGGAATGTGTGGTGTGAGCACATTTTCTCCAATCGACTTTCCTTTAAGGATAGCTGTCAAGCTTCTTGCCTCATATTGGTCTTTTGATTCTGATACTCGAGATCAAGGAGGTTTGTAAGTGTTGTCTTTCTCTTCTTACCTCATATTGATCTTGAGACTCTGAAACACGGAATTTTGCTATTTATTAAGTAAATCTGCAAACGATTTTTTGACTATATAAATGCGTATCGTATTGATTGCTTCGACAAAAAATATGTTCC
>JAPMOQ010023314.1:7859693-7917509 GCA_026543055.1 Argiope trifasciata | reverse complement strand
TAATTAATAATTCAATTTCTGTATGTATGAATTCATTCAGCTAATTTACCTCTTACAAATCTTTTATAATACATTACATAATCTACATTATTTTTTTTATTGATTTTTTTTTTTTTTCCTTAAGATTTTGTGGGCTAGATTCGAACTCGCAACCTTTCAATCTGAAGTCCGATGCACTACCAACCACGCCATAGGGGCGCAGCATGTATAGAGATTAATTACTTTTTATAGGTTTTTTTATCTCCCCGATATAAAAGAATTGTAGAATTTTTAAGATTTTCTGCTTTAATTTGTACTATATATGCAATTTTTTTCTTGAAATTTAATACGAACCTAAATTTTAAAAGTTTTGTTTAATTATCTAATTCAATATTATCTTGAAAATTGATTCGTACTTAATAGTTCCGCCATCTATGGTAGAAATTTTTAACTAATTTAATCATCATTTTTTATGAATTTGAGCGAAATAATTTTTTAGTAATTTCGAAATAAATAAATACATGAATGCAAAATTAGCATTATTTCCAATGTAATTTTTTTATTACTTTTATTCTTGTTATCATTATTCTTTTCTTCTGTTTCAAATTTTTTTAAATTCATATTTTAATCATTCGATCAAATACTTAAATCCTTTTCATACTATTAAGTCTACTTCTTTTTAATTGTTTAATATATATATATATATATATAAATTCATTAAAAAAAGTAGATTTTGTTGTTATCAAATACTTTTTCGTTTCATTATTCCAAACCGTAACGAAACTATGCTGTCATACTTTTATATATTATCGTTTTCGAGAAATAAAGAAATAACTTCAGCATTAAAATAATTATAAAATACCATAGTAAATCCTGACAAAACAAAACTAAATGTAATAAAAATTCATGAAAAAATATGAATCATTATTTGTGAAAAATAAACTTTGAGAATACAGAGAAAAAAGAATTTATTATAAATGTCGATAAAATGAGTTTGAAATTGAAAGATTAGTTTATAAAATAAATGCAATTCTGGAGCTGAATGACCCATATAATTACGTCATAATTTTCAGATTATCAGCTACAGTTATAAAATCTTAATATGATAAGTCAATATGAATTTGAATATTGAATTTCAGTAAAATAAGCGTGTGGAGGTTTAAAAAAAAAAAGAAACAATCAACTCTCACTACAAACTAAATGCAGAATTTATTAATAAAAATGTAAAATTAACATAAAGCAAGAAAAAAAAATTTTTTAATTGTGCCCAAAAAGAAGAAGTCCTTAAAAATTAATGATAAGCAATCGAAATATGAATTTTTCCATAACTTCAAAGTATATTATTGCATAAAAAGAAGTTAATACTATATTAATTCTAAGAAAGTAAAACAAAAATTAGCTTTAGAACAATTTCATAACCATAATTTTTTTCTCCAATTTTAATAATTTTTAAATCTACTTTAAAAGAATTTTTCATTGTTTCATTTGGAATATTTTAATTTTGATATTAATTACATTTTTTATAAGCATATCTCACATTTTTTCTTTGTCTTTTGTTTTTACTACATTTTTTACTTTATTTAAATAATAGTTTGTTTCTAAAAATATTTTTTTAAAAAAATTAAAGAAAAATTAAGAGAAAATTTATTTTATTTTCAGTATGATGATTTATTTGAGAAATATTTCTCAACTCAAAGTGGCATGAAACAAATAATTTATTTGACTAAATTATAAGTACGAATAAAATATTACAGATGGCAGCACCAATGTTTCACTAGGAGTTAAATTCAAATCTTTAAATTAAACTGAGAGATTAGTATAAAATGAAGACCTTTATATTAATTAATGAAATAAAAAGATCTGGAACTGAAATAGTGATTTTCTAATTTAACTAATTATAACTATAGAAAGAAAAAACTTTTTAATCTAATATTTTAATCGAATTATTTTATATGTTTCATGACATAAAAAAATTTTTAAAATCACCATTTAAGTAATTGTAATACAGTTAAAACTTGCCTTAAGAGCATTCGGTGTTTTTATTTTTATTTATTTATTTATTTATTTGATTACCGAAATACAGAGAGCAGTTAGAAGCTAGCCAAATGATACTTTTATTTCCACACAAGTGAAAAAGGAAAAGGAAAATCAATAACTGCAAATACAAAGAATAAAGATGGGCAATAATAACAATTTTTTTTAATCTATCTGGAAGAGGGTGTGAAGAATGTGAGGGTTGGTTTGCCTTTTAAAGAATTTTTTTTAGCTTACCTTTAAAAAAAAGGGAGTCATAATTATCGAAGATAATTATGTAATCGAGTTTCTAAAGTTTACGTTTTACAGAAGCGGAAAGAATTACTGAAATTTGACAAAATTGAAAACGTAATTTGATGGTTTTAGCTTCTAAGGATAAAAAAATAGTTTAAAGAAAATGTAATTTATTATTTAATTCGATATTTTCAAGAAAAAAAGCTACAAAAAATCTAATTGTCCGATAAGTACTTCTTATTATCGGATAATTAGATTCCTCTTAATACTTCGTATTTTGAGAGAAGAGCAATAATCAGTGAGCGTATATAAAATATATTTCCGAAATAAAATATGTAAGAAGTATCTACTTTAAAAAAAAAAAAAAAAAAGATGGCGAGTCCATTAAAGTATGTCTTTTAATTTTAACATAACCTGATTGCCAAAATATTAGATGATTATAACATGCCTGATATAGAGCATACTGATACTTTTTATATAATATTTTTATTTAAGTGGTTCTTCGTGAAGGGAATTGCAGGAATTTTTGCAAATTTGCATTCTTTTACCAATGTAATTTGGAAAATCATTGAATCCAAGTGAAGCAAGCAAAATTTAGCATCTCAGAGAAGATTATGTTAAACAAAATTGAATTTCATCTCAATTCAGCTATTTTAATTACATTTTATTCCTGATAAAATACAGTATTAAATATGATGTGGTGGGATGGGGTGGGCCCTGATGAGAGAAGTAATGTTGATAAAACTTCTAATATTCAGTTTGGGAATTACAAGCAGTCCCTAATAAATATATTTACATCAGACAAATTAAGAATGTGGAAGCAAAGCTTTATTTATTTTGACAATGAATATATTTTCACACTATTCAATGAAAATTTTCAAGTGTTGGTGAATTACACAAATGGAATACAGAGCAATGAAGAATGATATTTAGTATGTTACATAAAATGCATACAAATTTCATAATTCTAAAGGAATATAGAATATCTCATGTATTTTAAAATCTATGGTTTTATAAAATAATCTGGTCATTTTTGAATGTAAAACCAAATTTGAATTCTTAGAATTATTACTAAAATTCCTGTAAAGTTGATGTTGCAACTATTAAGTTGTTGGTCAATTGCAATTTGGAAAATTTTTAATAATATCTTTTTTAGCAGTTTAAGAGTGTTACGTCTTGTCTTTTAGATAACTGAACAACACGAAAATTAAATATATGTTTTTTTTTATAATCAAATATTTATATTCATTGTTGAAGGCTAAGACGGTTATTTATTACCGATTTCTACGTGTGTGCTGTTGTTTACGGCAAGTGCTGCTCTTGTGTACATTTCAGTTGTTTTTGTTGTCTTTGTGTTCGTTAGTCAGTCTGTCGGATTTGGTAAGAAGTTGAGAATTTCGTCGATAAAATTCTTATTACTTCGGAACGCAGGTGTTGCGAATTTAGTATTAAAGAATATAATTATTTAAAACCCAACTCAGAATTAAAATAAAAACAATTGAAGTATCGGAGGAATGATTTAAATTGGTAGAATGAAAATCTTCGACGAATAACCGACAAGGCGATAGGTGAATACATTTTCCTACAATTTTCCATGAATCTATTAAAAAAATCAATACAAAGTTAAGTCGACTGATTATCGAACATAGGATGGAACTGTCACATGTTCAATACATAGTTTGCACAACATTTGGCATAATAACCGACGAGGTGAAATGAGTCGGTTGTATTTTGCCGACTATTCTTTGTTGCTCGACTAAAAAAGTGGAGCGGTGGATGTTAAATTGAGAGGTAATCGGTCACCGAATTTACTTGTCGAATATTAAAACTATAGTTTGCATCACATTCGGCAGGAAAGCCGACGGAACGAAAAAGTGAATAAGATAACGCATTTGCAAACGTTATAATTAGTAGTAGTATTTTTATCTAAGAAATCAATGCGATGGACTCCAATGACAATTACACAATATTTAACAATACAAGCGATAAAATATCATCGAATTAGATGACTAATTTGACTGATCTTGACGACTATTTTTGACTGATCAAGTAAGAAATATACGCTACAGATTTCGGTGAAGGTCTGCCATTAGATTGTTGAGCATAAGATGAAACTGTCGTTAACATAAGATGAAAACTCGCAGTTTGCTCAACATTTGGTATAATAACCGAGTAGGCTAACAATGTCCCATTTTGTCGAATTATTCTTTGTCGATCAACAAAGAAACTGGAGCAGCGGATGGTAAAATGAAAGGTAATCGGACATCTAATTTCATAATTGGATATGCAGCCTATAGATTGCATCACATTCGGCAGAAAATCTGACACACATGTACTCAATACTCTACCTAAGTATGCACTTCACTTGATCAAGGAATAAGTGTCTCAGTTTTTCATACACTATATTTAATATTATTACTATGCAAAATGGTGAGCAATTTTCCTTCTTTTTGAAAATATTAGTTTACAATGGCTCCGAAGGCAAAAAATATTTAACGATAACGCATACTTAAAAATAAGGAAGCGCTAATTCATCTTACTGCGTTTGAATAAAATGTTGTCATTTTTTAAATATAAATATATATAATAACACGTCAAAGAGTTCATTTTTACATGCGTACTTTACATATCTTACTATGACATTTATAAGCAAATAATTTTAATATTTACAAGTAAAAAAGTTATAAATTTTCTCTGTACATCTTAAAAAATAGTCACATTCCCTTAAATTTCCACATTTTATACGGTTCTTGCTCGCGTGTTAGGAAGATATTTTATTGCCAATAATTTGGTTACAATCCTTATTTAAAAATTCTTTTAGGTTTTTAGATTGGTGAATGCATGGACAGATTATCGAATAGGTAGAGTAGGCTACTGCCTAAGGTCCCTTGAAACTTCAGGGGTATCCAAGATTTTTTTTTAAGTTGTTGTGGTTCAAAGACATTTCTTTTTATAGGGATATTCTTATTGAATATATTCCAAATAAAATTAATAATTTCGTTTAAATTGTAGAATAGATATATATTTGTAAAAAAAAATTTCCGTAACAATTTTTTTTATTTCAATGTTAGAAATAATATAAAAATGCTAGAAAAATATATATACTTCTGTAATTCAGCTATGTACATATTCTTTAATGTATATATTTAACATTCGAAAAATATAGACATAAAAATTATAGTTTATTGACTTTCTTCCTTCGCAGTGAAATGTGCACCTTTCTAGAATAAATTCTCTCTAGAATAAACTTTGTTCTGAAGCATTGACAATGCACTTTCCTTCTTGGTTAAAATACTATAAAGCAATATCTTACTTGCACGTGGAAACATTTACCATGCTCTTGTAATTTGATGATACCCCACATATGTTAAAAGTCGGGTTAAAGTAGGCTGACCTTCATAAATTTATGGCCGAGGGAAATTTGAAATTTAGTTGTAAAATCACCCTTCAGCGCCGATTGGCTAAATACCTCAAGCTGTTACCGAGGATTGCACACAGAGAATGAAAAACTCCTCCTTACAGTTATTTTCAATCAAAGCAGTTACAAGACTGAGCCATACCATAACTTATATAGAACCTGCTTTGTGTGAGGTGAGTAATAAGTGGTATCATACTTATTATTTTATTTTAAACGTATTAATTAATGGTGCGTTGTATTTACAGAAATATTAGACGCCTTTGTCAACCAGCTGGTCAGCCATGATTAATGCGTTCTAAAATATTCAATTAAATACTTGCGTACCTTACTCTCTTTATAACTTATCAGCCAAATATATTTAAACTTCCAACTTCGATAGTCAAATAACTCATAATACTATAGAAGTCTTACGATTAATTTTTCATTGTACTATGCATACTCTGATTTGCAATTAGTCGTTGTGTAATTAATGTGAATAATATCACATTTTATATTTGTTCCATAATATTACACTTCCATTTCCACAAGTGCTGAGCATCACACTTTTCTCTGTTTAATTTGCAATAATAGTTTATTTAATCATACCATTTGAGTTTTTGTCAAAATGACAGCAATGCATTGGTACACTCTTAACGTGCTCTTGAGTTTAAATTCTACTTTCATTTTGTGAGAAATTAATTGTTGGAGAATATAGTTAGAGTATTTTTTTCTTTAAATCATTAAAAATAGAAATTTAATCTATATATTAAAACATTGTTATGAATGAAAAAAAAAGTCATTTTTAAGAGGATTTAAAAAACAGTTTTGTGCTATAATATTTTCGGAAATTATCGCAGAAAAATTAAAATGTTTGCTTAATTTTTAATTAATTAAAGTTTCAAAAAAAATCGTATAGGTGTACTTTTCCATCCTCCAAAGTAAATACGTAAATATCAAGCTAATATCAAGTCAATAAGATCTAAATCATATGATCTGGTGTGTAGTCCCCTAACACACACACACGCACTCATTCATATACACAAACACATATTTATTTGATTATCATCCTTGGGGTAATTTCGGGCATTGATTGGCCTGAAATTGATATTTTCTCTAAAATGGTGTACGAAAAGAGCTAAAAAAACACGTTTTCATAATAATATTCTTTTATTTTTATAAATCAATCAGTTTTAATGATTGATTGATGTAACAACTTTTGTTTAATATATTAGAAAAATATTTTGTAAAATATGGCTCACAGAGCAAAGTAAAAAATCTAAAACTCATTAACAGAACTAAACAATTTGTATGCCTATTACTAATGATTTACAAATTAGCCATTATAAAAATATCAATCAAATTCCGTGAATAAAAATGCTTTATTGAATTTATGATTTAGATATTGCAAACGGTCATAGAAACCTTGCATTGCACTTATTTTGTCAGAAAATATCACATTTAATATTTAATTTATTTTATCCAGTCATGTGCTGAAAGTTACATTTTTTTTTTCATTAAATTTGCAATAATAGTTGTGTGTTGTTTTTTTTTTTTCGAATTTGAATTTATGTCAATATGATGGCAACACGTTGATAAAAGCTACTTTTTTTTCCCTTTGATGTGCTCGTGCAAAATAAATTATGTTTTTTTTTTTTGTCCGATATATGTTACTGAAAAATACGGTTAAAATATTTCTTTAAAAATTCGTTAAAAATAGAAGCTTAAGTTATATGTTAAAACACTGATACCATTAGAAAGCTAATTTTTAAAATCGTTAATTTGATGTAAAAATCATGTTTGTGCGATAATATTTTCGTAAGTTATATCAGAAAAACGTAAACATTTCGCTTAATTTTTAATTAATTTAAATTCTGATTAAAAATTCGAAAAAATCGCTCAAAAGTGCACATTAACGGTGTATAAGGTTATATACATGCCAAAGTGGTACGATCTGGCTTGCGCCAACATACATATACACACTGAGCTTTATTATAAGTATAGATGATACCATCTTTTAAATATATTTAAAAAGTTCAGCAAGAATAAATCTTTATGGATGATCATATTAAAAATAGAAAATAATATTTGCTGTATTTGAAATTTGAATGACTGAAAAATTGTTTCTTGTATATTGAATTCTTGTGAATTTTTGAAAAAGCGAGCTCAGCAATCGAAACAGGATAAATCATTAATATTTAATTAATAACCATAAACTGAATTAAAATGAAAATATATGTTTTTCAGTTAAATTATTTAAAATTTTGTGTTTAATATTATATGTATATAAGTATATTATATGTAATAATAAATCAATAATTATTTCTATTGCTTCAGCAATTATTTTATTTTGTCTTGAGATTTTTAAATTTATTTACAATATCAAAGCGGTATAATTTATTTGTAATCTTCTTTTCATCAAAAAAATCTTATTGTTACTATATAAAAATTATTGGTAAGCATTATACAATAATTATTTGATAAACAGTCCAAATAATTACTTAAAACTATTACTTATTATAATTAGTTTTTATTAATTATATAAGCTAATTACCTATAAAATGTAAAATTGATTATTGTTGCATTGATTGAAAGATAAGTTTTTGAAATGTTATTTGTACCCCTTCGGATATATCTTACTCCCCCCCCGTCGCAAAATTGCTGCTGCCGCCTCTATTTTTCACCATAAGCCTATTTACCGGATTTTTGATTATTTTCCATTACAATATTATCATTACTTCCCCTGAAAAATTAAAATAATTATTGGTAAAATCATATTTTAGCCCACCTCTGGCGACTTTTTCAAAATCTCGCCAAATTGAAAGTATTTGAAGTATTCTCTTCAGGTTGCCATTTTGGAATAATTATCGCTGATTATTTGGCGAGATTTTGAAAAGTCGCCAAAGGTAGGCTAAAATAAGATCGACTCCTATTATTCATTTAGTAAGTTTTATTGCATACCCTAAAGTGCCAATATATATGTATATACATATATATATTTAGTTACAGATGCTTACATTTTTAGAAGCAATTTACTTAGTTTTATTAATTACCTTCATTGCTTAATGCTGTTTTTTATTTGTAGATTTTATTTACTATTAATTTATAGAAACTTAAACGGTCTAATCGTTATGGGTTTTCTTGCAAATATTATTCTAAGCATATGTTAGTTTTTATTTCAGGATTTGAGTTTACTTGAATTATTTGTTTTTCAATTCTTCTAAATTTAGGAACATTTTTAATTTTACGTTTCATAAAAAAAATGAGCATTTATCCTTACATTAATCTTTTCATGCAAGAATTCACAAAAATCAGGAAAACAAAATTGCTTCTTACACCTAATTTTCCTGTAATTTGCAATTAATCTTGTGTTAATTCTACATGAGAATGAGAATTTTTTAAAATTATATTCATTTACGATAATATGATTTGTAAACATCTTGTTTTGAAATGACCATCAGGATTTTATGATACTTAACAAAAATGTGGAACATTATTATATATAAATATTATAAGATATATTTTTTTCACCAAAAATTTAACCTTTATGTTTATAGATATTTAAAAATTGTTTCTGCTTGAGCTTGTCAATGTGAATATAAGTTTACATTTCAAAATTACATGTGCCACGTCATTTTTTTTACATCAATTATATAGAAAGTTGTAATATTTGTTTTTTCCTCTGAATATATGTAATCGAGTATTTCGCAAGAGGATAATGCCACACTTTTGGGGGCAAGTTCATTTTTAGCAGCAAATTAGTTTTTCAACTGCATGATATTATTAGCTTAAATATATTCTTTATAATTAGTTAATTAATGTGAAATTATTGCAAGGTGCTATATTCACGAATTCGTGCTCCGCCATCATGTTAAAAGGAACTACTTTGATATACACCCCCAAATTTTAAATTTGGCGACTTTTTTTTCGCCAAGCAAAATACCTGCTTTTGGCGTTTTTTCTCTCGCCAAGATGGATTCTTGCTAAACACAAATAATTAATCCTACCTAAAAAGCAACCCTAAAAAGTCCGTAGAGAGTGCCAGATTTGGCGCGTAATTTTTGGGGGTGTATATCAAAGTTGTACCTGTTAAAAAAATGTAATTAGGTCGCATGTATTTTTAGAATGTCATTCAGGCGAGCATTTCTTGAAAAACGAAATACAAACCTCTGAATCATTATTTTCATTGATTTGCAAAGCAATTTTTCATTTTGTTTATTCATTAAATCTTAGTTCACTCAAAGTAATATCTTTTTGTAGTTCCTTTTACTTCTCAACTTAGTTGTTGCCAGTAATCAATATTTTCACGAATCAAAAGTTAAATAACGAAATAAATATAATTACTGTGATGAGTGAAACATGTTAAAATCTTGTAGAGCCAGAAGCGACAAATTCCCAATATATAATTCATATTTGTTCAAAAATGATACATAAATTATTATCGAGAAGCGATTTTAATTTTAATCTAAATCCTCGTTGGTACTAACTGCTCCCCTTTCAAATTTTTGTCAAAAAAATTGCAAAAAATCATCACATTTTTTTTATTTTATTTTACTATTAAACATAAGGAAACGAAACAAAATAAAATATATAAATTTTAAGTTGAATTTTTAATGGGTGTAAAAGTATTTAGTTTTAATATTAATTTACTATCCTGAATTATCTTGGTCGAATGAATATTAGTCTTTGTATGATAGTTTTTGAAACAAGAGGCAACACAAAGGGATACTTGACATTCTGTGCACTGGTATCTTTTCTTGTTGGTTTACCTCTGGAATCTCTTTTACGGGGGCACAGAGTACACTGTCTCGTTGGATTTGATTTTTTTCTAGTACCAAGAATCATTATCTGAAAAATCATCGCTTTCGCTATCAATTGTCCATTGTCGATTTAATCCTTTGGTCAAGATTACAATTTCTAACATGATAATGGTTTTATTCTGGTATATCTTCTAGAAGTTGTATGATGCAAAGGCTTGACATTTTAAGAAATGAGGTAAATATATTTGTATTGAAATTATATAAATATATTTTTATTGACATTTGAAAGTTTAGTATGATTTAATTTTAATATATGTTGAATCTTTATACTTTTATTTTTATCTAGAACTTGTAGTTAGCTTATTAATAGCCCTAGAGAATTTTTATGCAAATAATTTTTTATGGAACCTTGAGAATGATTTCCGATGTGAAAAATTCCCACCAGGAATCAAACAAATAATTTTGCTAATAAAAGTCTGTTCTCAGTGTTCAAGAATGCTCTGTATTTTATCATATTTTCCATATAATTGAGACTTTTTTTCTCACCAGCACAAAATTTTAAAAAAGAGAGTGAATTGTATTTAAAATGAAATTAATTTAAATACATCCTGAATGACTTTTATTATAAAATTATGTTATTCACATGTAACTAAATAATATTTTTAAAAAAAAAACCTTAAAAAATAATCAAATATATTATGCATTCTTATAAATATATTTCTATGTCATTCTAAAGTATATATGTTTGTATTTACATGTTAAAAGTGAAACTGTAAACAATCAACATGGATATTAAAGGATTTAAAATGAAAAAAAAAATACAATTAATTCTAGTTAAATCCAGACAACAAACAAATTACTATGAATTGATGTTATGTATGACTAGGTGTTTCTCATGGCATCATGTCACAAATGAATTTACATACAAAGGAAATTCAGGAATTTAGAATATAAAAAATATTATTCTGGTTCTATCCTGACTATAACTACATCTGAATTTTTATTATGAATAAATGTTATATATATGTAATTAAATAAACTCAGAAACCTAAAGGCAGTCAAATACATTGTGCATTCTTTATTTGTTTGAATGCTTTACATCTCATCACGTGAAAAATGAAATTTTATGCAATAAATCATGAAATTCTAGAATTTAGAATGTAAAAAATATAATTCTGGTTCTATTTTGACTATAACCACATCTGAATTTTTAATGTGAATGAATGTTATGTATCTGTAAATAATTAAAATAAAAAATCAGAAGACAGTCAAATACATTATGTATTCTGTATAAGTTTGAATGTTTTTACAACCCATCATGTATCATTAGCAAATGTATACAAAAATCATGTATAACAGGTTACAGTGCAGCAGCACGAGTGGGAAAACAGTCGTATACAATAAGCTATTACAATGTATAATCGTGACAGTATAAAAAAAATCAAAGACTGAAAATACTTGACTCGTGTAGGGATACCCACACAGTGGGTCCCCTTTAGAGGCAGTGGACTTCGATGGTCTTGAGCTCTGGTCTCTTCAGAATCACAATTGAGGAAAACTCTGATGCAAATCCCTTGCAAAAGTACAAACCACTAAAGAATAAAATTGTTTTAATAGTTTCTACTCCCTGGAAAAAAAAAAAAAAAAAAAAAAAAAAAAAAACGATGAATATAAACTAAAAAAATAGTAATTATTGTTAAGTTTAAAAATTTATTAGTTTGTGAAAAAAAAGTTGTGCAAATAAATAATTCTGGATTGAAAAGAAATGTCAGAGAAATGTTTAATTCTTAATAAATGTTTTTTGATGCAAATGCAATGGAGAAATCTGACACTATCGACCCTAAACTAAACATTTCAAATATGATCCTTTTTTACTTCTGGAAAAAAGAGACAGAAATAATATTTGTATCGATTATAATATTAGGCCAAAAGCATTAAGTCAGTTTTAATATCCTGCAGATAAACCACAATGAAATTTCACTACATATCCATCCATTTCAAACTAAGCAATAAAGTCTAGAGATAAGGCTTTATGAAATCAAACTTTCAAACTGTTTTCAAAAATTATAAATAAATATTTTAATAATGCAACATACAATGAAAGTGCAAAAGAAGTGTATTTAATCTATAAAATTTAAAAACTGTTTTTAGTATGGATCAGCAGACATTATTTATGGCACTTGTAAAATCAAAGGTATGTGTACGGAGCCCGACTAAGGCAGGGGGCATATGAGGCAGTTGTTCCATGACCTCACATCAGAAGGGGCCCCCAAAATCTAATAGAAAGTTTATTTTATGTTTATTATTTTTAAACAGATGGAAGGGGGGAGGCAATTAGGCTAAATTGGGCCTTGCATAAGTGTAATTCATTAGAACCTTTACACCACAAAATGCACTTATGCAATCTTCAAATTTAATAACTATAGCAGTTGCATAGGATATCACAGAATTACATTTTAACTAATACTTTTTTAATATAGTTGAATAGGAAAACTCATTTCATTCAGTAATATTTTAAAATTAATAAGGATAATTTTATGACATGACATAAAAAGTTAAAATTTTCAAATTTCTGATACCGTTTTATTTTTACTTGTGATGCTTTTTAAATTTGATTTTAACTCATTATGAAACAATATTTTAATAAAGAGTAAACATGAAAAGATGTAATGGTTTGTTTCTCTACTTGTTACTCTTTGACGATGGAAATGAAATTCAATTTAATACAAATGAAACTAAAATCCAGTGAAAGGCAGTACTTTTGCAAGAGACCAAATATAAATACAACACAGTATATGTGATATAAAACACATATAAAATATGGCAGTGATGTAGCTGATTTTTTTTCCATACTAGTCTCCATTACATAAATACACATTATGAACTGCATTACAACCCCACACAAACACTATAAATAACAATATGAAGAAGCTAAACTAACTACAGTGGAGTATACATTAACCTGGAAACTATTGTGTTCAGAAGGTTTCAATATTAAATGTATAAACTTTTCCAAGATAAAATGCACATATGTGTAAGGCTTTACATGAGTACAGTATGCAGGATTCAAAATTTTAAAAAAAGTTAAATTAAATTTCATTCTTAACAATTCAAAAAAAATATCTAGAAAGAGTAAACTCAGAATGTAATATTCCAAATGATAAAAACTTGATTAGATATTATTAATTTTGCAAAAAATAGCCATTAAACAAAGCCAGAAAATAAACTCTAATTAAAATATTCACTTAAATATGAAATTAAATTTTAATTTTCCTTGAAGTATTGTATTTTAGAAGTAAGAAACATGCTGTATAGATGAATCCATCGTTATATTCTTAAATTACTTTATGATATTGTAACATAAAACTTGGAAAATCCTTATAAAATGAAATCAGTACAGTTAAATTAAAAAATCATTTCCAATTCCATAAGCTTAGGTTCATCTACTTTAGAAATATATTTTAGAAATGAACATTAACAGTGAAAATCATAGAAAATGCAAATAAATAAAAAGAAAAGTAATTGCTACTACAATAACAAAAGTATTAAATTTTTCAGACACATTTTGATTGATCAAAAGGGGAAGACACATATTTTACAATAAATAATTATGGAATAAAATTTTCACAAATGTAACATTTAATTTAAATACAGTTTTCTATTTTTCATTGATAAAATTTAAACTTTAAAATTTAATTTGCTTTATAAGAGAAAGAATACATGATAAAAAAAATTCTCTAAAATACAGTTTTAAGGATGCAAATAAACACTTTCAAAACCACAAAATTAGTCAATTATTATAAATATTCTTTAAAAATTTTATTTGAATAGTTTTAATGTAAAAATCAGATGTTTAAGAGGACCAATTCTGTGAAAAACTTGAATAAATTACATTATAAAAAATATCTCTTTTTGCACAACATAAAAAAAAGAAAAATTTTAATGTTAATAACTGAGAATGCATATTTTTTGCACTCTTAATTTAATCTATTTAAAGTTTTTAAATTAAGAGGGACTTTCAAAGTTTCTTCATCTAGGTAATTTTAATACCTTTGAATTCATGAATGCTATAAAATTTTTCCATCATTAATTCCTTTGGAATAATTTGAATTTTACAAAATTTAAATCAACAAGTATACTTTTTTTAGCTTAATTTAAATCAAAAAATTGTTGTTTTAATTCTATCTATTAATGTATAAAATATTGGTTATAAATTTCTAGTTCATTTCTTCCAAATAGTATGAAATTAAAATTTCATTATTATAAAGTTTAGAATAAAAAATAAATGTATAAAAAATTATTTTGCAAAAATTAAACTTTATTTCAATTGTTCATTTTCATTACTTTGAGCAAATCTATGGGCATATAAATAAAATTATATCTTCAGCTGAAGTGAAAATATTATAGATTTAATTAAAAATAAAATTGAATAACAGCAACTGTATCTTACAGCAACCAAATAAAATAAAAACAATTCTTTAAAAACTACATAAAACACACAGAAAAAAAAATATCACAAGCAGCTGGAGGTTTTGCACAACTGTCATTACTATTTTGCTTGTCATTCAATTTTTTAAAATGAAGCAGTCAAAAATTAATTTAGAAAAGAAATTCAAATTTAATGCCAAAATATTTAACTGACTACATCAATGTTTATCTGACTATTTATAATATGAAAAGTAGAAAAGGAATTGGTCCCACGAGTTAAATGCTGGAGGAGGAAAAAGTAAGCAAAATGGGTGTGGTGGGGAAAAGATTTGCTGTGAAATCAGTTTGAAAAAAGACTATTCTGTTAATTTCAAAGAATTTAAATAACAACAACAAAAACCTTGGCTAATGAATGATCACAAACACAAGAAATTCACTACAAATACAAAATATTAAACAAAGGACTATGAAATGATCGTATCTATCTACAAGATGCACTTTTAGAAGTATCAGTGCTTCAAATACAGTATTCTTAATCTTCACGTTGCATCATGGGACTTCTTCCTCAAGAATTCATTATGGGGGGAAAAAAATGTCACATTTTTTTTTATTAATTTTATAAAGCTAAAATGCTTTTAATATATTAGTAATATTAAATTTTCAAATTAATGCATATTATTTATACCTAAATTTTAAAATTATATAAAATGCATTAATATAATCTCATATGGTGATCATATTAATTATGCAATACTCAGGGGATATAATTTCCCCAAGACATTTTTTTTAAAAAACATCATTCTGAATTACTAGTTAATATTTAAAAATAATAAAAATTCATTTATATTTTAGTTTTTTAAAATTGAGAATGGTTCTTAATTTGTTTCACATTTTCAGAAGATGAAATAAGGGAGAAAAACCAATAATGCTTAAATTGGGTAATAATAATAATAAGCTATCCATATAAATGCTTTTAAGACAGAAATGGCATAAAAATTTAGAATTTTAATTCGACCCTTTTGTATTATTTGAATGGAATTAAGTTGCTTAGACGTTGTTGTTGTAATTCGTATCCAAAGGAAGAAGTTCAATAATACAGCTAAAGATAAGAAAATAAAACATGACACACAAAACATGGCAGAGTAAAATACAAGACATACGATAGCGCACAGAGCTCCTATTAACACTGACAATTCCATGAGGATAAACGTTATAAACCACTATTCACACCAACTGAGGCTAAATTATCTACACTTCAATCACTTCTCTCCACACTTTTTTTTCCTTTTTGATACTGCAGAAAAACATCCTCTAGACCTTCCAATTCCTCTTCTGTGCAATTTTTTTTTTTTTATGAGTGATATATCTTTCAACAATTCTTTCTACAAGGCAATGATATAAAAATAGTTGATATACATTTTGAATTACAGTTATATGCCAACAGTTCACCTTGTACTTTATTGACAATAGGCAGTGATACTGAAAATCATTTAGTGATGATGTTTAGGCTTTGACTTATTCAACAGTATAAAAAAATTTTACACACAGAATAACAGTAACCCTCCAATATTTCAGTTTGATTCTTCTTCTTTTTTTGACAAATTCTTTCCTAAATATTCAGTTTACAATAAGTACTTTCAATATCATTTCAACAATTGCAAAAGATAATTTTAAAATAATTTAAGATTCATTAAGTAGTTTTTGTTTAAAAATGCATGTACTGTAACATAATTTAAGTTTAGAAAAATGTTATTAAACAGAATTTTATATTTTTATGCATTTCAGAATTCAGAATAAATGTTAATAAGTAAATACTTCAAGTATTTTATGCATTCAAAAGAAATTCACTGGTCATGAACCCCTTTCAATTTAAGACTTCAAATTGATAATAATAAGAAAATATATATAAACTGTTAATAAGTAGATCACAAAGTGTATTAAATAAAACAATTTTTAAGACCAATAATGCATATTTGAAATATTTTTTTTTAAATATAAAAATTCACACACAAAAAAAATTTGCCAACAAAACAATAATGATGGAACTTGCAAAATAGTTCATACTTATTTTTTTAAATCTTACTTTTTAATAAGGTACAAAGGTCCATAGATAATAAATAATATTCAGTAATAAATTACATCAATTATTTTGATTTACAGAATCATTCCACTGCAAAAAAGCAAGAAAAATCTCAAAATATATTACAGCAAACGCAAATGTAAGTATAAAGTACAGGAAAATGAGATCCAGCTTTTTGCATTCCAGCAAATATATTAACTCCATATCATTCTCTTGAGGTATTATTTTATCAACTTCATATCTTTTAAGTTTTCTTCAAAAACAATGGTCACCTGTCTGCTCCACAAACTGTCATTAGGATAAGAGTTAAGACAGGTGAATGTAGAAGTTGTAAGGGTGAAAAAAGGCACTCTGCAGACCAGACATTCTGAGAGACCCAGCAGTTTTTATTTATTGATTTCAACCCTTTTCAGTTCAATTCTCTCCAAACTTCATGCAAAGAATTCTGATGGCAATAGGTGATGGTACACTAAAAGCCACAAAAATAAATTACACAACTGAAAAGTACCACAAATGGTACTTTGAAAGTGACTTGAATGACACAGATGATGTGATGAGAGCGAGGCTTGAAGATTAGAAGTTTCCACAAGCTGTTGGATGTGGCACTTGAATGGTGATAAGTTTTGTCATTGTTTTATTCATTTACTTAATTTTCTCCGCCTCTCACTTGCGCTTGCGTTTCCCTGGACGTGCAACAATCCCTGTTTTGCCGAGTGCGACCATCGAGGGCAGCTGAAGGGCTTGTCGAGGTAGTTTGGAAAGTGGAATGGTTTTCTGGAGATTGGAAAGGATTTCGGATTCAGGTATCCATGAGTCTGGTATCCTGTACAAAATTAAGAACTTTAATTCAGTATTTTTCAAAAAGGAAACAAAATAACACATTTATTAAATATATGCAAAAAATGTGAGAAAAATATTTTCAGGCTATTTAATTTTTCGGCACTTTTATGATTACCTACAGCTAATCAAAATAGTTGGCATTTACACCATTTTTTTTGTTGTTGTTGTTTCTGTAGTTTCAGTATGCGATGTGTAATTATATTTAGTGGCAACATTGATGCCTTGTGATAATTATTGCTAGAATAATAAAAATTTGTAAAGAGATATTCTCAACTATATATGAATAGCAAAATAAAAGCAAGATGTATGAGATGTTTTTTCATTTTTTTAAAGTTTTATTAACTGTTTATTCGATAATAAACTCTATAATAAAGTAAGTTGCTGCTTTTTTAAAGATTTTGCAGAAGTGAATTTTTCAATTCTTGAATAGTATAATATTTAAACTACATTATAACATTCATTTTGTTAAAATAATACAATGGATTTATAATAAAATATCTGCTCAGCAATGCATTAAAAAATTATAGAACAGTTTTACTCATAATTTTGCATTTCCTCTATGAAACTAATAAGCCACATACTTAAAAACTTATTTTATGACTGCAAATCATTTTGCAAAGAGACTGAAAGATTCTAGCAATAAACAGTATCAATTTCACATTGAATATCTAATAATCTGAATATAATTCAAAATTGCCTGAAATCCATTTTCATATAAGTGAACAAAGCTGATCTATATTAATTTACAAATACTTTTGCAATAAATATTTTTGTAAACATCATTTTAATTGTTATTTAATTAAAAAATTAGTTCAAGTAAAAGTAAAGAAGTAATCAGTCAAATGTATCCACATCCCTTCCTCACATACACACTTTTCTGATGCACTAACAATCACAAAAACCGTCTTCATAAACTCAAGCAGAACAAAATAAAACCAGTTTTAGCAACATGAAAAGAATGGAAATTTATTTCAATCAGATATGTCTCAAATTAGAGCCATCTAATAACTACACAGCAGAATTTTCAGCACTGAAATTTGTAATTCAGCAAAAAATTTACATCATATGAATGCTTTCTTTTTTACTAGCTTCATAATATTCTTTTCAAGAGGTAAAGGAAGAGCATTGTAAAGTAATTAAAATACAAACAAACAAAAAAGAATTTAAGACACAAAAATCCATGTTTTATTTTTAATTATGTATTCATTCAGATTGAAAACACACACACACACGGTATACACTACAAAAAATATTATCCCTCCCAATACATTTCCAAGCATACTCTTTAAGAAAATCATCATTATTTTTCATTAGTTGATTGTAACCAATGGAATTATTATCTACAAGAAACTCGAATGTTGTATGCCATAAATTCAAATTATTTTGAAGGATATCCATTATATTCGGTTAAATGCTTCTGTAATAAAATATGATTTTAAAAAAATGGACTGGTCGCCAGATTGCAAAGAGAAACTACTACTTACATGTCTTCAGGATTCCAGTGAAGAAGAACATGTGCTTTGCCTGTGGGATCAACTCTTCTTCCAACAACCTACACAAAAATTAACAAAAATATAAATTAACAAGTGTATCAAAAATGTAAAGGATTTTGAATTTAAAAACTCCTGAAAACTTATGTATTAGCAATTCTTTTTCATCTTTTTTTAATTGGAGGTGAAAAATGATTTTAAAATACATTTAATCTGATTTAAATATTTTAAAAGAAAGAAAAAGAAAAAAAGAAAAGAACGTACTAAGAATATATAAGTCACTAACAGATGAAATTCGAACAAGTTCTTCTGCATGAACATGATTTGATAAAAAAGGCAAAATTAAAATTAATATTACATGCTGTTGATAGATAGCAAAATTTATTTTCTAGAAATTGACATAATTTAAAATAAACACTCAATTTTTCTTTTTTTAAACTTAAATAAGAGCAGTAAATATTTAGCAATTAAAAAAAAGCAAAACATCAAATATAATTTCATCACTTATCTAAACTTTTTAAAAAAATTATCTGGAAGATTCATAAAAGTTTTGGAAAGGTTTTTCAGTTGACAATCAATTAAATTACATCTTTATAATAACACAAAATAAGCTTTCAATTGCTTGAAATAGTTCTTTTTTCCCGGTCTTCATATAAAAATTATATATTCGGAAAGGGTACTTTTCCATTATCCCGGAACAAATGTCGCCAATGTGAACCAAACGTGACCAAGCCGTCAAGCGGAGGTAATAACAAAACAGGCGGAAATTCAGAGAAATTCTACATTATTTGGCGATTTCTCGTTGCATCGACTAACGGAAAAGTACCCAAGAGGGTTCTAAATTCAGAAAAATTTTAAAGATTTTCAAGAATTTATTAACTTTTTATTAATTTACTGACATAGCATTAAAAAAATTGAAAAAAATATAGATTATAATTGTTCCAATTAAATAATTCTCTCGCATATTTTTTAAATTAGTATTCTAAAAAAGCACAGCTAATTGTGAATTGATAATTGATTCTCTGTCCCAGACAACTCTTATAGCAATGACATATTCTAAACAAATATTTTTTAAAAAAAATCAACTGACTGTGCTATGGAATGTAATGGCAGAAGGGGGGCTCCCACAGTTCATTCCTTCTATGGAACTCAGCTGGAACAAATTGTGTCTCACGTGTTCCATGGATGCATCATCAAAAAAATCCTTTGATTTATCTGGAAGGAATATAAAATAAAACATTGAAAACGGAAGTAATTGCGAAATATATATAGTACACAAAGTGAAGAATAATAATGAAATAAGAACAAAATCAGGATTCCAAAATCCATAGATTACTTTTAACTTTTAAAAAATGTAAAGAATAACAGTTAAAAATATTTTCATTATTAGGAAAACAAACAAGAAATTTGGGCATTTAATTATAATTCACAATCAATAAGAAAATCAATAACAACAAAAATATTATTTTTTAAAGAATCAATACTTCTTAAAAAGTAATCACAACGTGTATACTTGCTAGAAATAAAAAAACATTATTATAAGATGCACCGACACTTTTGCACGAATAATGATGTTAAACAAAAACTTCCATATTTTAAATAACATAAAAAATACAGAAAGATCAACATATTTACATTAAGGTAAATATCAGCTAACTTAAAATGAATATTAAAGTATATTAAGTATTAAAACATACAATTAATGGTAAAATCCTATTTTAGCCCACCTCTGGCGACTTTTTCAAAATCTCGCCAATTTTTCAAAATCACGCCAAATCGAAAGTATTTGAAAATAATCGAAAGTACCAATAATATTCAATAGTTTTCTAACGGAGTTTAAATAAACCAATGAGGTTCCGTAGGGTTGCCGCATTTCTCTTCAGATGTTGTCAGGGTTGCCATTTTAAAATCATTATCGCTGATAATTTGGCGAGTTTTTAAATTGGCGTCAGAGGTGGGCTAAAATAGGATCGACCCCACTTAATAAATTAATATGAAATAAACATCTTTGTAGTACAAAATTAAAAGGAGTTCGAATCATTCAGCTAAACATATTTTAATAGTAATATAAAAACATTTCTGCGTAATTCAAACAACCAATTAGGACCACTATATAAACACATATCATTTCAATATCTAAGAAAATATTCCATGTCTTCACTGAATCATTAATAAGAATGGGTAAACGTATTTTTAGAATTGTTTTTCGTGATCTTAAGGACGATTATTTTTTCTTCTTTCTTTAAATTTCCAAAACATTAAATAAAAAAGCAATAAACATTTCGATTCGGTCCTGTTACTTCAAAAATTAGAACAAAACGAATAAAGATTTCGTTTACTGCCTTATTTCATTAATTTTAATCATAAATACCTTCATCCTCGATAACTAGCTTCGGAAATTTTCTAGCTGCAATAACTCTAGGGTTCATACCACAAAAATATAGTGAATTCAAAAGTTTTATATTTTATTGTAAACAGCAAAGACGTGAGATTTATGTGCAATTCAAATTTTTAATACTGTAGCCATTTGACAATTCAGAATAATTTTGCTTCAAATTAATATTTTTTTCAACTCCGAAATGCTCGTTCATTATCAAGAGATTTAAAGACATTTTAATATTAAAAAAAGTTCGGCTCCAGATGATATACAATGCATAAGAACGATTTCTAGATAGCCAATTTTCTTCTTCCAGTTCAAATAATTTTTATGCAGTTATATTCGTTAGTTAAAATTAAAACCATATCATAGTGTAAGTATAGGATTGACTTACCAAGATTATATCATGATCGTTTCGATTTTAAAAAAACGGAGAATTTGTTGTTTTAATGGAGTTATGTAATGTTGTTTAATGGTGAATATAAATATATAATTAGAATCAGAATCCTCCTCAATTTCTTATTACCACGCTAATCAAACTCCAATATTTATCTTGTAAATATATAATATAAAATCGAATGAAAAATGATTCATTTATTGTTAAGTAAAAATATATCTTTAAGCAGTTGATTTCTGATAATCATCTAATGCAGCCTTTCTTTTTCTGCTTATCCTAAAATCATCCAAACATCAAAAATGTAGCTAAAATAAGTGCGGTTTCCAGCATTTTTTAATAAAAAGCAGTGAAGCGATACTCGATTATTAAATAATTTTACTACTCGACATGAAGTCTTGGAATCAGTAATTCATTTCTACTGCTACGTTAATGGTCATGTGCGAAATGTTTTTACATTTCTTCACTAGATGGCATGGCACTAGCCAAAAAAGAGGTGTGCCATCTTAGAATAAGATTTATTATTAGGTTTTATAAATTTACTATGACTGTAGCTACTTCGCTTGGATCTATTACGTTCTGTTTATAGTTACGTAAGAAAAGAGCACAACATATATCCTTTTAAATTGTACAAAAAATATGGAATTAATAAAAGTTATGCTTAAATTAATAATAATGAAATTGTCCCCATAAAGTTTATTATTTTAACTTTTTATTTTAAGATTGTGTAAAAATAATGTTTACGTGCGATTTATTTAGAAATTATAGCAAAAAAAACCTGAATATTTTAATCCCCATTTTATTTTCCTAATGCAGAGTAGTAAAAACTTTTTAATAGCTTAGTTAAACATTTTTGGTGCTAAAACATATTTGCGCTAAAATTTCGTTTGAAGGATATAAAATCGTATAAAGTTCTAACAAACAGATATTCAGTTTTATTGATATAAAAAATGATGGAGGGGGTGAGGATTAAGAACAAAAACAAATAATAGAAAGAAAACAATACAATCATATATACCTGGGGTGCAGGATCACACCATAAAAAGGAAGAATTTTTCCATTTACGAAAACAAAATTTAACGACATATATTTTGTTTTCTGACTGATGAAATAGTTATAAAGGCAACTTTATGAGAAGAGGAATGTAAAATGTATTTAAAACGATAAAATATATTCGATAAACATTTTTTGCACAAAATTGTAATTAAGTTTCACACATAAAGATAGCTTATAAAAAATAATCCTTTTAAACGAAACAATGTAATTTCTCAATCGAAAATGAAATAAATATTTTTCCACACAAAGAAATGCAATGGAGATTGGGAGAGGGGCGAAAGCTAATAATTCTCTCAGTTCAAATATTTTATACACAATTAAGAGTTTTGAAGATGCTCAGATAAATAACACTACATTAACTTCTTAACTTAAAAGCTCAAAATACTCTGAATATATGGGAAATTTTTGGTTATCTCTTACAATTTAATTGTTAAGGGGTTAAAATTATTTTTTAATTTCATTTCTTTACTAGTCACGAAATACTATCAATTCAAAATTCTTAAAATAAGTAACAAATTGAGAAGAAAAAATGGAAATTCAATAATTGGAAGTCAACAGAAATTACACTATATTCAAATAAATAACGGTAAATTAGCAAGTCATTGCCATTTTTTCATTTCTTTTCTCACAAAGATATACTTTCAGCTACTAACAAACCAGCAACAAATTTTTTTAAAAAAATATTCAATGAATGAAATTCAATAAAGAACAAAATAGTCGAGTCCCATTTTATTCCACTCTATCTCCACACCCCACCTCATCATTTTATGAGTCGGCGAGAGGGCGGAAGGCCTCCTGTGTTGCCAGCAGCTGTACAAAGAAATCATCTGCCAGGATTGGACGAAGGCCAGAAGGGAGCCACCCCTTGACAGGAAGGAATCAGGTGGAATCAAAAATAATAATGAACATTTCGAGCTCTAATGCTAGAAATGGTTCAACAAGAGTACAAATATGAATATCTTTGAAAAATCTTAATAGAAATCAGATATAAATGAGTTTACTTCTCTCCATAGTGGATTTTGCTAACGCTGTTCAAAATGATCCAGAATACAATAGTATGGAAATACCTATGGCTTTCAGTACATTATAAAATTAATTATAATAAAAGCCATTTTACGTAATTAAAAAAAAATCACCAGAAGGCATGGAATGGAATTGTGAAGACTGGGTGCCAACCGATGCCTTCCCTCATTTGACTTAATTCAAGCAATTCCGCCCAGTTTTTGACTAGAAAATCATTCTAAAGCAGTCCTAAGATCAATTAAAAACCGGACATAGAATGAATTTTAAGAAATTATAAAATCACAAAATGTTCATATTTTTTCATTATAAAAACTGATGATAAAGTCTTCGATAAACATCGAAATGGCATTTTCTTTTTTTCGCCTTATTTGACTAATTGCATAACTAGAAAAGGTATTCATTTTTGCTTCAAAACGAACAATGCATATTTTTGCAATATTTCCTTTTGATCAAGCTCACTTGCAGCGCCAGCTCCACCTGGGGATGCGATCCAATTTTGCAATGTTCTATTGCTATACATTTTAATTAGAATATCTTTGTTGATTTACTGGTTATAAACTGTTTAAAAAACTACACTTCAATACTTTTTTTTATTAAGCTATAGACAAATTTATAAAGAGAGATACAAAAAAAAAAATGCAAATACTTCATAACACCAATTTTCTGTTAAACTTGCCATATTAATTGTAGTCAAATAATACGATAATAACGCTGCTATCCATTGTAGAAATAAAATTCATAATTAATATATAAAAACAAGCAAACTTCAGTTTTACAAAGAAAAAGACAGGAGATGGGAGAAATAAGCATCACGTAAAACATCTGCTAAAACAATGTAGCGAAAATCAGCTGGTAAAGCATTCTAAATACTACAATGATATGACATGATTTTAAAACGCGATAACAATACAATTTCAGATGATGACAGTAAATACGAAATCAAAATGGATGCAAAGAAAGGGAGAGCATTCTTCGTTTATTTAAGAAAGAAAAATGAATAAATAGAAGGTTTAATATCAGTTTTAAATACTGCCATCTGTATATCGATTTGTCCCTCCTAAAAGCCGATCAATCAAAAAAACTTTGTATTTCACATTTTTTTAAAAACAAAAATGAATCAGAGAAATTAAAAGCTTGTTTATCGAAACTAACAACTAAAAAACAATGATAATAATTTATTCTCATTCTGTATTTGTATTTGAAATAAACTAATCATTCTCACAAAAATAATCTAAACATTTTTCAAATAAAATGAATGAAATTAAATATCATGATATTCAGTTTTATAACTTTAGAAAGAGTAATAAAATTCCTATAACGATTATTTCAAACACTTAGTTGTTAGCTTCAATTTAATTTTTAGAGAATCAGATTGATACAAGGAAAAACAAATGCTATTCATTCTAGTTTTGCAAGACCAATGAAAATTAATCAGCTATCTAAATTTTGAAAACCATCATTGGTGATCTAAAACAATCAAATGATCATCAGATTCTCATTCAAATCTTCCAACAACAACCTGTGTTTCCAAAGAGCAGATTTTAATCTTCCTTCATTTCATTTGTTTTAATTTGAAAAAGGCATTCGAGAATGGAATTAAAATGGAGTTTCCATTATTTTAATAACCTGAACTGAAGACAGATCGCATAAGAATTAAATTTTGGAAATTTTTCATCTTAAATTATAGCGATACAGCTGCACTTCTTTATATTAAAATATTCTAAATAAGTTCATTTTAATTTTATTTTTATCTTCTTTTCTGTTATGTTCTAAATTTCTTTAGAACGCTTGACAACATGAAATCTGGCAAATAGAATAACCTTGTAGGAAGATTTCACTGGTCATATGGAATTGAAAGAATCAGATTAAGTAAAACTATCAATATTATCTCTATTTTCTTAAAATGTTTTAAATTCATTTTATTATAAAGAATTTAATTATTATTGGTTGATGAACATCAGCAGCTTATATAAGCAGGGCTGTATGACATTCCATTGATTTTCTTTTTTTCTAATGAAACCGATTCCTACGAACTAATTCTAGGAAATTATATACAAGATAAGTGAATGTGCAAATTTGATCCTGAAAAACAATACATTTTATCGAAAAAATTTCAAAAAAAAACTTAAATCAGCGTTGTAAGAAATAGCCGATTTTTTTTTTTTATATAGATATTTCTAATCTTTACAGATTTTACTACATAATTCTCTACTATAAATAGACTATTATCTTGAAATGTTCAACCCAATGAGCTCACTATACAATGCTAGTCAAATAAAAAGTTTTTATGAATTAAAGCAATGATTCAGGAATTTTTAGCTCTAAGCAGCATATTTACGATGAACTTCGGCTTTAAATAATCTTAAACACACACAACCAGATTTTAAAAATAAAATAATTAATTTTAATTAAAGATCATTGGCCTGTAAGTATTAAACAGCCGAAATAATCGAATTCAACGCTTAACAAAACAGCAACAAAATTCAAAAGAATGCAATTTATTTATGGGGAAAAGCTCTAAGCGGGAAGAAAGGGGGAAGATTCGGTCAAGTATGCTCCAGGCTACTGAAATGAAACCGAACTTCAATGCGGAATGAAAATAAAAAATGCTGTAATCAGTTATTTAAAAATCGTAACTGTCATTCGCAAGAGTGAGGATTGATTAAAAGCCAAATAACTTCCAACTTGAATGGCGGACAACTTTCTGTTTCAACCGAAAGGGTTGCCATTATTCGCCAACATATCGCCAAATGAGAAAATCGTTCTTTCATTGATGATGCATCGCTGCCAGCTGGCAAGCAGTTCAAAAGCAAAGCTTAAATGACCAGCGATACAGATACTCATTTAAAAAAAATAAATGGCGCTAAGAGTAAACAATAATTGACAGACGAAAAGTATTAGCTGAATAATATTTTCGTGTAAAATAATCAAAGCTAAGAAAATGAAATATTTAAATATATATATATATTACAATATTTTTAGACGATTTAAATAAATAACATAATAAAATTTTTAGTTTCTTTCTTTTCTTTTTGAAATTTAAAAGAATTAAAAATAACCAATATAACTGTTAACTTCGTTATAATTAACATATGCAATAACAATTGTAAAAATAATTCAATTTATTTAAATTGGCGGTAATTTTTGCAAAGTACTAGAGAGCTCGTTAGTCTTTTTAATTTGGTAATAAAATCTATGTTCAAAAAAGCAAACAATAAAAACCCGCCATAATCATAATTTTTTTAATTAAATTCTTCAATACTAAAATTAGAAACTACACAATAAAATTACAGACACTAGATGTTAAATTTGAAATTTTTTCTAGAGTAAGTTTTTCGTAATTAAAATATTTGCAAAACAGTTTTTCAATTAAGGATCCTCATCGTTTACAATATCCAGAATTTTAAAATCAATTCTAAATTGTAATCAAATTTTAAAATATACTGATTTTTATAAACGAAATGTATCAATAATTTAATGATATCTTAATCTAAAATAATTTAATACGTTTGTAAATTTAATTATTTTAATAATCGATCAATACCTTACAATATGACAAATGAACCATACACACCCTGATTTGAAACCAAGCATTTTCTAAATAATGACTATATTATAAGGATCGTTTATTCTATTGTCTTTGTGTGTGCAAAGAATCGTTTGGTGAGAACAATACCGAGAAAAGCCGACTCTTTTGTCCGATACCACTCGGAATGCAAGTCACGACCGCGAATTATGTTCTCGCGTCATTTATGTCAGTATGACACATACGAGAGGGGACGGAAGGAGGGGAGGATGTGCATTTATAATAGAACGTCGCACGACACGCACTTCCGGTTGTAAAGGGAAATTGGCTACCAGCTACAAGTCAAATCTTCTTCCGCTGCTTAGTATTGTTATGGCGGGGGGCGGGCACAAAGAAGAGTGTCCATTTCGAATATGTTCTTGAAGATGGTGTGGGAAACAGAGATCTTCGGGAACTTCAAAGGAAAAATTAGGTAGAGTGCTACAGCATGAATTGATTGGTAAAGAGCTATTTTTGGAACATATTGAAAATAAATGAGGGAGGAATACACGAAGAAAAAAAAATCATGCTTCAAAAACTATATGGCAGTAAAGAAGTAAAATAAAATGTGTAATTTTTATTTTATACGTTTAACATTTTTTTAAAGCAAAGGTAAAATGCTGCAATAAGTTGAAGTTGACACATAAACCAGATGAAATTTCCGCAAATACAGCTGAATTGGGATGCTATGCTGTGATACAATAAATATTACTATATCGAATTAAATTTACTAGCAGTAATTTCAGTTAATAGTTACGACATTTTTTTATGTGTATAAGTTCTGTAAACATATTATTAATCAATTTTACATAGAATTTTAGAATAGCATTCTTTTTAAAGTAAATTAATTCATAAATAATTATAGCAACAGTTTTTTTTATATCTAATTAAAGTTGCTATAAAGAATTTTACTATAATAATCTATTTAGATTAGAAGTAAAAATACGAGTGTAATAATTTCTAATGAAGATAGGCGGAAAGTTTGCAATTTTGCCAACTTTTCAACAACTTTTAGTCAAATTATCAACGAATAAATAAATAAATAAAAGAAGAAAAAGGGAGAAAGTTGCCAGCTATAATTTATTAAAATTTAAACACTTGAAAAGACGTAAGACATTAAAATAACATTTTTTTATTTCATTGCCATTTCTGGAGTTTCACAATGAACAGAAGTAATGAATATAGACAGGAAAGTCAAGACCAGAAACAAACTACCAAATCTACACGAATTTTCAATAAAAAAGTGTCATATATTTCCTGATATAAATAATTAAATCATACTGAAGGTTTAAAAAAAAACTCTTAATGGAAACTATTTTTTCGAATATTAATTGTAAAATAATAATCATAAATAAAGCATGGTTATTGTCAAATAATAGAATTTCAGAATACTGATCAGCATTAATTTCCCTTTTAAGACGGAATGTGACAAGATGAATGTGTTATAGATCCCATGTACTATTTATGTTTACTAATTAAGATTATAAAATCTTGGCAAATTCATTGGCAACTTTAGAAAAAGTATACTTCTTTTAAACGTTATATTTCGATTTTTGTGGTTACAGAAACATTTGAGGGTGTTAAATGTCTCAATTGCATATTATATATTTTTAAAATTCCAAAATATATAAAACTTCATCTGAATATAGGTTTCTTTATTAAATAATTCCTTTCTAGTAATTCAATAAAATACAAAGTAACAAAGAAGTCTTGGATATATAATAATAACAATAATTAGAAGATTAACAAACAGAATTGCTTTATTGATTTAATACTGAACAGCTCAAACTAATAAATATCGATGAAAGATCTGTTGGTGATTTTTGTATGTCAAAGTAGCTCTCGAATTCACAATATACGTTTACAAGCATCAATAGTGTTGAATAGTAGTTTTGATGCCAAGTAGTTTTTAAAAAACTGATAAAAACGATCAGTCAGCCAAACATATAAAATACAAGGGATTTAAATCTGGAAAATGTGTGATGCGACTACTGACTTAATTTTTTTCATATAATATCTTTATAAAGCTATGCCTAGACCTACTTATAGGACTCAAGAAATGTCAAAAACAAAGTTTTAGAATCAGTCTTAAAAGAAATAGAAAAAAGTTATTTTTATATTATTTTTTGATATGCCCATCTCATTGACTCTATATTGAAAGAAAAAACTGTACAGAATATTTTCTAAAATTTTAAGCTTTTCCTTTATAACAATTATATGAGATAAATGCTGGAAATTTAAGATCCAAAACTTTTAACTATTAAAGAAGACTTGGAATGTAATTTTATGCACCATTCTTACATGAACTGTTAAGATTATAACAAAAGTTTTCTACGTGGTTGCCTGAAATAAGAAACATATATATAGTCTCAAGCAAAGTAGCTTGTTCCAAAAATATATTTTTGCCGTTCTACCTAATTCAAGACAAATATAAAAAATTGTAAAAGATAATAATAATCAAAATATGAAATTAAAATAATAAATTCATTAAAAGGTATTATTCTCTTTTAATACGCCGTTTTCCCATAAACCACCTGCAAGCCTGATTAAGTGTTTAATGTTATATTATTGCTTATTATGTAAAAGAATTTAAGCCTTGAATACAACAGTATAATACTATAGTTTTAGGTAACGTAAAACATAGCTAAATTATGGTATGGGCGAATTACAGTTTACTAAAAAAATACTACTTTAGATATAAGTATATTAACAACATTTAATTTACTAAAAGTTAGGCATACATGAGTCAAAAACCCTTCGTTTTTTAATAATGAATAATATAATTTATAAAAAATATTATTTAATTATAAAAATTAAAAATTACTAAAATTTAAGTATAATACTACAATTAATCAAACAAAATTTACCATAAAAATTGTCTATTATTATTATTATTATTATTATCCCTCTTCCTCATCGAAATAATATGAGAGAAGAGAATGGCAAGAGACTTCACATAGCCATGCACTTCAAAAAAGCCGACACAGTAAGTGAAAGGAAAGCCTATTTACCTTACCTTTTGGACTTCAACAAATTATTTAAAAATGAAAATAAAAAAGGCCGTCCTACATTCACTGAGTTTTATAGAAAATATTTTAAAAAAAAAGAAGAAAAAAAATGAGGGGGGAATGTTTCAGAACAAGTGAACTCCCCTGCACCTTGGCCCCTTTTCCTCTGTTCCCACGTGACGAAGACGCCATTTCCGGCGAGGTGACGTCATGCCAGCTGTTTCATTGTTTGCCATCCCCCCACTTTTATTAGAGGCACGTAATGGACGCGGGACTTGGGGCAAGAGAAGAGTACAGGGCAGGTTGAAAAGAGAATGCACGCCGGAAGTGTGCGCAATGTCACCTTATGCTGCAAAGCGAAAGGTGTTTCTTTTGGAATGGAAATGTGTCGAAGAAGGGGGGGGGGGGGGGGGGGGGGGGGGGGGTGAGTGAAGGTTGAAGACCAGCTGGGATCGTCGGAAGATCCAGCTGGAAAAATCTGGATCTCCCACTTTCATTATAAACACACTCTTAAGATCTGAAAAAATCAAAATCAAAGTTTTAGTTCTAACCTCGCACTAGCTTTGTACTGATTACTTCATGAGCAGTTTCAAAGACATCGTCTTTTAACAATAGTGGCACAGAAATTAAATATCAGGAATGTCAAATTATGAGAATTTTCTTTATTAATGAACATTCTTTATAATTTCTTATTGGTTTTTTTTAAACCTAACACACGAAGCAGCCTTTAAGTTTATTTTTCTAAACTGTCTTCAAAACTTGTAATGACTGTAATGTAAACTCTGTATTGCATTAACAAATTCGAAATTGCTGACCAGAAATTGTAATTTTTAGCATGAAATTGAAACGAAGAAGGGGGAAAAAAAAGAAAGCTGTGTAATCATATCAGATGAATACTCAGCTTCAAGTATTGTGTTAATTTATAATTTTTTCTCCCAAAGAAAATGTTTACAAATAATAAAGCATTTCGAAGAAGTGTATTTTTAAACGTATGATTTATGAATTTCCTCACCTACATAGAAGTTATTTTAAGCCATATAAATAATAACAAATTAATATTCTTTTAAAAAATTACATATATGATAAATAACACTATTCGTCAAAACTTCAGAAACTAGAGATAATTTATGTTCCGCATCACCCTAAAAATTTATTAAAATATATTCATCCTATTTGTTCTTTAAAAATTTGAAAACAATAAAAGGCATTCTTTCTGAATAATATATATAATTTCCTTTAAAACAAACAATTTTGTACAAAAAATACTTTGAAACATCAAAATTCTAAAGCGTCCTTTGAATACGCACTCGTTACAAAAATTGGTCATTCTTTTACCGAAAAGAACATTTATAGAAAACATAGTTTCAAAATTAAATTTATTTCCAAAAATGAATAATAATTTTTTTAATAATGAAAAATAATGTGTGTATGAAATGAACCACTTATACTTTTAGAAAGCAGTACTACAAGATTTTGTAAACTTCTTTTTCTACTCGTGCCTTTTTTTACCAGGGAAAAAAGAGAAAGGCAGAAATCGAGCGACATTATATTTTTAAAAACAAATAAGAATTAATCAATAAAAGTTAAGAGGATATTCAATAAAAAAGTAACTACTGGTCAAATTTTAATAAAATCTTAAAATAGTTTTATTAATTAAGTTTGTAATAGGATGTAAAATTATCTGAAGAAAGAAAATAATCTAAGAATTTTCGCGCCCCTTCTAAATAATCCAGTAATCGAACTACTAATAAGACACTTAATATATTTTAAAATATTACCATTTCAATAATATCGTTCAAATATAAAAAAAATTTTCCACTTTAAATGAGAAGAAAAATGTATGACTACAAAGTTAACAATGACAATATAATGAAAATAATAATTTCGGTGAAATGACTATTACATTAACGGAAAATTGAGTGTATTATGTAAGGTAATTAATTATGCACAAAAATACTTTTTCTTAACTCTGTCCTCTATGAAGATTCATTTGTAGCTTTCAAATGCTTGATAATCCACGACCAGCCTATGCTCTTTTCGTGTCCCAGCATACAGACGACTTCTTACCACTCAAGATAACTAGAAATCGTTTGCACCACGAAGAGATGTATGGGATAGAATATCAAGTAGCCTTATTCATTGTTATTGCATATTTTTTTTAATGCATCGCACACACAGGGGTATTCAATTAGGCCTTCACACAGAGGGGTGTCGAACTTACAAATTAATATTTTTTGCGTGCGCGCGGAGGTGTGGACGATGCGATAACCGAAGTGATTTGTGACGAGACTTCTGTCACTAGGAATCTCACGTGATCATCCGGTGTTGTTTCCGTTGGAACTCAGTCTCATACAAACGGAGCATAAATTATAAGCAATTCCACTCTGCGGGGGAAATGTTTTAGAAGCCATAAAAATGAAACCTTTCCATTTCAATCATTCACTTAGACTATTAATTTTGATAACAAACATGTTAAAAGGGCATTGCATGTTTTATTTAGTTTCAAGTAGTATAACATTAATGAAATAATTTATTCAACGTAAGTAAGTTCGACAAGTAATAATTTTTAAATGCTGACTCAAAGAATATACCGAATTTCTTTTTCCAAGAGAATAAGAAAGTACCACTAATGGCAGTTGTTTTCAACAAAATGCATATTGTAAATGCCATTAAATCAATTTAAAACGTATATGAGGCGGCACGAGCACTGACGAAAAATAAATAAATAAATTTACTTGTGATTTGTGCGGGTCAATTTTATTTCGTTTTTATGATAATCAATATTATATTTAATTCTACACTGTTAAATTAAAAGTTGCTACATGATAAATAAAGTATTCAGAGCATATTTATAATTGTCCCCCCCCCCCCGCCAAAAAAAGCGTTGTGTGGTCAATTTGAAACAAGTTATTTGTAAGTTGTAAACTATTCTCAAAATTAAATATGATCTTTAAACATTTTTTTTACCATAATTTATTCGAAAAATGGTAGTCAAAAACTTATTTTAATCAATTAGTAAAACAAAAGCACGCATTTAAGCGGTAAAATTTATATTTTCTAATAAGGGTAACAGTTTAATCCGTTAAAGACCATCTTAATTTAAATCTCACAGTTTCATTTTATTTTTTTAAGTTATGCTAAAAAGATTAAGACAATTATGAAGTGAAACTGGAGACCACAAATTTTTTTCTAAAAAAAACTACTAAAAATGCGAGTGAAAATCATTCTTAAAAATTTTCTATGAGTAAAATTCTTTTATTTTTTAAACTAGTGAAATAACACGATGTAAAATTTGCTTTTGAACTCCCATTTTAACCCATAAACAAATTCGATGGGGGGGAGGGGGCAGAGATTCATAATAACTATATTCTGACTTCAAAATGGTTATATATGGCAGTTAAAAATTGTTATGAAATTTGAGAGCATATATTGACTTAACTGATTTGCTTGGCAAAACAAAAATGAAACAAATGTAACTGTTCAATATATAAAATGCTCAGAGTTAAAGGGTTAAGGTTTAAAAGTAATTTTAATAATATTAAACATTTCTGCAATGTATACTGGTTTATTTGTCACGCGGTTATTATTTCTGTATTTTTTTATGTAAATTATTTAATTTCTGCTTCAAAAAGCATCTATAGTTAGTAACAGTAATTTTATTCATGATCGATGTTTTTTTTTTTATTATTATTACACTTACATAAAAATAACTTAAAATTTTTTATGTAAGTGTAATAATAATTAATACTCCTTATTATACAGGTATAGCATATATTTGAAACAAAAAAAAAGTTGAAATTCATAAAATTATAAAGAGAATCGGGCAGAAACACACAGGATAAAAATTAGCATTATTAAATGAACAATAAAAAATATAAATTTATATTTTAAAAAAGTATTTCAGATGCTAAGAATATTACAGAAATTGTTGCAACAACAACAAAAAAATTCGATATCGCTGAAACACGTGATAGCATGTCATGTCTGAATATATTTTTACATTTGTTTTGTAATTTAAATGTAAAAAAAATTGTATATTTTAGATTTTATTACATAGGCATTTAATTACGATGGATAAAAAATCTGGAATAACGAATCCTTGTTATTTTTATGCCTCTTAAAATCCAGAAGTTTGTGTAAAAATTCAAAATATTTGCCATATTATTTCTACATTTATCTCATATAAATGATTTAGTAGCAATTTTTACAGTTTTAAAATGTTTCATAATCTTCCAAAATTCATTGAAAAAATCTGTATAAAATTATTAATTTTTTTACTTTAATTCTCAATAAATTAGGAGTTTAAATTATTTTTGGAATTTTCAATACTAGATCACTTTTATAAACACAAAAAAAAATTTAAAAATGCATAATTTGAGAATCGAGACATTAATTTTTTTAAAAACACAATTAAAAATTGTGTCATTCGACAAAATAATTGTTTAAATGTGAAGATACATTTCTACTCTCTATTTTTTTAAATCGAAGAGTTCATAAAAAAAGGATGAGATATATCTACAAATTTTCACATTTTTATTCTTAAATTTAAAATGGTATGGTTTGTAATTGTTCACTTAACTTAATTATTTATTCATTAATTACAGGTAGTTGTGATTGTAAATATCCGAGTTTGAAAAGTTTTTCAGAAAACAGTTTCTCACAGAACAATGTTAGTACTATTATTAATTGATAGCTACGTATAAAGAGATTGTAGACAGCAAGTAGATCCTAATTTCTATAATATATCGAATTAAAAAAATAATAACAACTGAAAGAATAAAATATTACTATTTCGAAAAAAATCCCAAAATTGTTTTGAAATTAGATGTTGAAGGAATTTTTCAATTGAAAATTTCTACGCATAAGCTCTATAATTCTAAAAAAAGTTTAGAGAATTCTACGTTTGTTTAAAAATACATCCAAAAATGAAAATAAAGTATTTAATAAAGATAGTTTATCCTTAAAAGATTTCCATAATTAAAAAAATATCATTAGCCTTCAAATTGGAGGTACAGTGACATAAAAAATTGAGAGTACACCTTACTTTCACTTAATAAATTCGACTTCCAATATAAACAGCCCATTACCGAGAAGAGCAAAATATTTTTATTTATACACATGAAAAATGGTTTAATTTAGAGTAAAAATAAAGTACAATCAACGAAAAACTTTTAAATTGAAAAATTTCAAAAGCCTTTAAAAAAAAGATTTTTGCCTCAAAAAAATTGAGAGTATACCTATGCAATTTTTGCAATACCTTACATAAAAATAAAGTGTCACTGCTAAGTAGCATGTCTTTTGACTTTTACAATGACCTTTAAAAATCTTTGTACCGATTTGACCAATTTTTTATTGTATCTGAAGATATTTTAGCCCATTTTTCTAGCAACACTTGTTTTAAATGGGTTATGTTTTTGAAAATTTTTGTTTTTGAATTACTTTCTTGAGTATGACCCACAATATATGGTAATATCCAATGACATTGATGTAGGGTACTATGTTGGTATGTGTAACTACTGTTTTTAATGAAAAAAGCCACCATATTTTAAAGTTACCTGCACTCTGCTTGAGTTCGCTGTACTGCTGAAAAAAGCAATTTCCATCTAAACCCAAAATTTTAACAATTTCCTTAAGATTGCTGAAAGTATATCCAAGTAAACCATATGGTTCATAATGCCATCTATGGGAATTAAATTTCCTAACCTGGATGAAGCCATGCAACCTCAAATCATGACGGAGTTACCACCATGTTGGACGAAAAATTTTTTGATTCTAAGCAGTATTAGACTTTCTCCATACAGTACGAAGGCTGTCACTGCCAAAAATAGTGAGTTTTCTTACATTACTAAATATAGCTTACAAAAGTTAATGGTCTTCAATTATGTGTTTTTTGCAAATTTCAACTACTTTATCTGAATTTGCAAGCTGATGAGCAGTTTTTCTTTAATAATGCGATTTTTATATCCAGCTTGTCTAACTGCATTTCACGTAATTTCAGCACTTACATTTCTGCCTATGATTTAAGAAATTACTGCTACAAGTTGGATGAACCTTAAGATCGCAGCAATCTAAAGAAAAGTGTTAAAAATTTGGATTAGATGGAAATTCTATTTTTCAGTAATACAATGACTCTTTACAGAATGCACGTAACGTCAAAATATAACGTCTTTTTCATTATAAACAGCAGGTATACACACCAACACAGTAACATCATTGTCACACCTTCACCATTGCCATTGAATATTACCATATTTTGTAAGCCATATTCGAAAAAACGGTTCAAAAATATAAAATTAGAAACCAATTCCATTTAAAACGAGTGTTGCAAGAAAAATAGGATAAAATATCTTCAAACTCCACCAAGAATTAGTCAAGTCGGTACAAAGATGTTTAGAAGTTTTTCAGTTTAGAAGTTTTTCCTTGATTGTATTTTATTTTTACTCTCAATTAAACCGTTTTTCATGAGTAAAAATAAAAATATGTTTGCACTTCTCTGTAATGTGCAATTTATGTTGGAGGTCGGATTTTTCAAGTAAAAGTAAGGTGTACTCTCAATTCTTTGAGCCACTGTGTAAAAAATACTAATATTCCAATAAATTAATTGGCAGGACAAACTAAGCTAAATATAACAGATTTTAAACTGCTAAGTGAAAGAAAAAAAATTCGAATTTTATTTTCTTTCTCCTATATTTAAATCTAACAGCATGACCTGGTTTTCTGAGTACAAAGAAAATTCACCGATCTAATTTAATAACAAAGCTGACAACAACAATAAAAAATAAATAAAAGGAAGAATATAGTAAATGTAAAAAGAAAAGAAGAGAGGCAAATTTCCTTTCCAGAAGATTTCCGTCTCGGAGCAGTCAGTCAAGAGGCTAGTGGATTGGTGGGTCGGTTGCCACGGCAACCATCCGACCAACCAACGGAGAGAGTGCAGACATAAGCCAGACGGGCGGAAAAAAACGGGGGAAGAACGAGTAGGTAGAAAGGGAAATGGCCGACGCTGGTAGAATAATAAAAGAAGGAAAAAAGAATTCCTCTTAAACCGGTCTACGTTACAGGGAAGAGTAAAAAATAATCATAATAATAAAGAATAAAAGATCGTGGTTCTTTTAGTTGGTGTTGTGTAGGTCATTGTCATGGCCTTTTTTTTTTCTTTCTTTTTTCTGCTTCCGTTGATTGATCTTACTACTAGTTTGTTAGGTCAAACGTTAATACTTTATTTGGCGTGACTGTTTTTTGGCGGGTATTCGCCGTTTCGATGTCAACAAGATTTTTTTTTTGTTTCTTTACTTGTCTCACTTTTTGTTTATGAATATAAAGTAGCTTACAAAGTGTTAAAAGCTTTCTGAATCGCCTTGTTTAATGGCAATAAAACACTTCAGTTTATATGCATTACTATTTGACTGGAGGCTTTTGAGTATATTGCTTTTTTTTTTTTAATACGATTCTTCAAAATCTCAAAGTATAAATGCAGAAAGGAAATATATACTACAGAAGTCCTCAACGAAAAAAAAAAAAGAAATATTACATATTTAAAATATATTTGCATTAATTTTATTATGCATTTTTATTTTGTCATAGGAAAAAGGAAAATGTAATGAAGATACATGATATTAAATCAATGCCCATTACATTGCAATTACAAGACAATGCAAATACGAATGTCAGCAATACATGTGTTGTCTAAAAGAAGTTTTGATACTATAGCAACTCAATACTGAATTACAAACTGAAGTGTTTATTTAATAAACAAAATTTACTAGTTTTTTTTTTTAAATCCTAAATCTTGAACATTTTAGGCAATCATTCAATGTATAACCTAGTAGTTTATTTTATTCGAAGAAGCAATAAATAATGTTTTTCATATTTAGTCCTTTTCAAAATTTATTCTTCAAATTTACAGAATTATTTTGTAATAACTATGTGTTTTTAACATTACATTCAATTTCTTAAAACATTGCAGTGGTATAAAAAATCAATATACCATTTTTATGGTAAGCATTAGTCACTTATTTAAATGACGTCATGCTGAAATGATTAAATTGCACTTATCAGCTTATAATCAATTAACAAACATTATAATTAGATTAGAGATGTTATATTAGATGGATTTCATTCAAGTTCAAAATTAAGCGAGTATTACATGAATTTTTTGCTGTCAACAGACAGTGATGATTGCTGAAAAGATAAATAGTGCAGCATGTAACAGTTTGTAAAGAATATAAAACTATTTATTTTATTTCTTATTCTTTTAAAATTTTGTAAGTATATTGATTAAATATTACAGCTTAAAAAATGCCAGAAAAAAATTGTTTCTTCTTCATCTAAATCAGTCTATTCATTTCACACAGCATTAAAACCGATTCTATGATTGTAGCTTACATATATTAACGGAACTTCTTCTATCTTTATTAAATAATACATTTCCTTTATGAAATATATTCAGAAGGTATAATTAATCATTTGTTTTAATGTTAATCCATTATTCGATATTTTAACATACTCAACTTGGATTTTTTTTTTTTTTCATTCAAAATTCGACAGATATCAAATATATAAAAAAGAACGCTACGAGCAAAATAATTGCACGCAATTAAATATATATTTACTTAATAAGGGGCATAAAAGCAGCTGAAATGATGAAATCAATCAACTGTCGCATTCACATGGTTGTGGCAACCGAATTAAAGCTAAATGTGACATGCGAATAAATATGAATAAAAATAATTCGTTACACGAAAAAAAGTTATGTGGAATTCTAGCAAAAAAATTCCACGCATCTTTGGCGCAAGTACTGCCATAAAATAGTTCTCATAAGGAAGGTAAGTGGCAAATCAAATGATTCCGATAACCTCCGAGTCACGTGCTCAGAGGGGGAAGAGGGAGATGGGAAGAAGCGCAGGTGCGCAAACGAAACGAACACGCGAGTAAGGCGAGAATGCGAAGGTCGTGGTTACACACGATTCGTATCGCGACTCTTACAAGAGGAAAGTTCGACTGACCTCAAGTATAAGAAGCTGAAGTGAATACGCAGATCGTCTGACGATAAAAGAATGCTTTTTGAAAGGGAAATTTAAGATCTCGATCGTGTTAGGAAATTAATAATTAAGATGAAAAATAAAAGTAAAATCATTATATAAGTCTTATGATAGTATCTTATTTTTATGGGGGCATTTTGCATTCTAATGATGCAATAGTGACAAAAATTAAGAAACTCACTAATCATATTATCAGACGATAGCAGTAAAAAAAAAAAAGGAAAGGAATGCTAAACTTGAAATGGTAAAGAGGTAGGGGGGGGAAAGAAAAAAAACTCGTTCGCTTTTAAAAAATAAATAAATAAAATTTTACATTATATTCGCTGAATAAGATATTACTTACTGACGAATTAATATTTCTTCTATTCTGTATTTTAGTTGCAACTAGCTAATTATAATTAAATTAGATTAGAGCATATTGATTAAAAACTAATGCGAAAATAAATAATTTTTAAAAGGAGAAACAAAAAAAAGTAACATTTATTCTTTAAAATATATATTTTTACCATACAATCTGAGAATAATAAAACAGGGTGTCTATCATTTAAAGCAAACAAAAAACAAAATATTAATGTAATCCCCCCTCTAATTTTGAAGTCAAATATGATGAAAAAATAATAATACCCTTTCTCTAGTGCTACTAATTCTTGAGGTGCCACAGTATTAATATTCTTTCATTACATCCTCCGCATGACAACAACAAAAATAATAATCGCCGAGTTAATATTTTTTCCATTACATAACAGTTGTCAGAAAAACATTGTTCTTTCCAGCAGATATTTTATGTTGCCATGCAATTTTTGCCAACTTAAAATTTATACATCCAAAAGTGTTTTCAATTATTAATAGCTATGTTTTTCATATTTGGAAAAAAAAAAAAAAAAACTGTATTAAGTAGTTTTTTATTTCATCGCGTGAGTGGAGTCAATAACCAACTTAAAAATGACTTGCTTCTAACTGGTTCTCTTTTAGAGAAATATTCGTTTCCAATCTACACAGAGCCATCATTTTTAAGCTATTAGTTGTCATAGGAACGCTTGATATCGAACGTAAGTCGGCGCCATATGCTGCAAATTTAAATATCGAAGTCTCTAAGTAATTTATCTATACTTATAATAAAGCTCAATGTGTGTGTGTGTGTTGACGCTCTACAGGCCAGACCGTTGGACCTACAGCTACCAAATTTGGTACATGCATACCTTGGAGGCCCGGAATGTGCACCTCGGAGCCCTTTTTTCGAATTTTAAATTAGAATTTGAATCAATTAAAATTAAAGCGAAATTTTGACGTTTTTCCGCTATAACTTCCGAAAATATTACTGCACAAACATGATTTTTATATCAATTTAAAGATTAAAAAATAAGCTTTATAACGGTATCAATTTTTTTACGTAAGCTTCTATTTTTAACAAATTTTTAAAGAAATATTTTAACCATATTTTTATAGCACGTGACTGGATAAAATAAAAGAATGACGGAAGTTCGAATAAAAAAAAACTATCATCGCAAAATAAATCTAAAGAAATGCTGCTTTTAGCACGTGACTGGATAAAACAAAAGAAATATAAAATGTGGTATTTTCTAAAAAAATAAATGCAAAGCAAAGGATTCTATGATCGTTTGCAATATCTAAATAATTAATTCAATAAATCTTTACGATAAACCTGATCGAATTCAAACAGAATATGCATTGGAATCCCGACTTAATGGCATATTTCTACTATCGTTTGCAATATCTGTATCATTAATTCAATGCTTTTTTTCCCTTTCTCGCTTTCTTTTTAAAAAAAAAAACATATTTCATATTTTGGCAGCATCACCGAAAAAAACATTTTTAATATTTTGGAAGCATAACCGATAGTTAAAACTGATTGATTTATAAAATTAAAGAATATTATTAGGAAAAGGTGTTTTTTTAGAACTTTTCGTCCATCATCTTAAAGAAAATATTAATTTCAGGCCAATAAATTCCAGGAATTACTTCTAGACTAATGAATGTGTGATTTAATTGAAAATTTTAGAACGCATTACTCATGGCGAACCAGCTGGTCACCAAAGGCGGCTAGTGTTTAATAAGGAATGATGAGTAACTGATTTTTCGGTTTGGATTTATTCATAAGATTTTTTTTTCATTAGTTGGGTTTTTTAAGGAATTGTAATATAATCAAAATCTAGTTTATAATCTATGTGACTTAATAGTTAAGGTCAAAAACTGTATTAACTTACAGAATGTCAAAAAAAAAATTTTTTTTTGTCTGTCCAATAGATATTTTAATACGTTATAACAAATCTTTTTTATTATTGTTTGCAATTTCAGGATGAATTAAAATCGGAATAATTATTGCATTAGCTGATTTTTTTAAAATATTTTCCAAAAAGTACACCTAAATGTTTTCTACAAAAAATTATCGAACGATAAAAAAATTAACTAAACATTTTAAGTAGTAAAGTTGGGTTCACACGGTGCTAACTATTGAGAGCAAAGAAGATCACGCCCAATTCCGGAAAAGGGCATGACCATAACAGGACAGAAGCAAATGGTTGATCCATCGGGACAACCGTTGGTCACTGTCCCAACGACGTTATCTCAACTGTTCATACGAGAACAATACAGGAACAACAGTAGAGAGGCGACGATTGCGCGCAATCGTTAGCCCCGAGTGAACCCACCTTAATAAATAAATATTACACCTTAATTAATAAATATTAAATATAAAAATGCAAAATACACTAAAAATGCAAATCAATCCCACGGCATTTAGTTATGTAAAAGAAGCTAACAGGCAATGTTTTGCAAAATCAAGTGAATTACATACAGTTCTGGTATAAGGTTGTCACTTGCACCCTCAAGTTTCTGAAAGGTAGAGAGCCATTCAAGAATTACTTGAGAATTCTTTTCGATCAAGTCAGTATTGTAATTGCATCTTTTTACCCTAACATGTAACCGTATTTTATATCATAATACTACAATCCACTAATAGAAATAGTTGAATAACTCAGAACTCCAACACCTAACCTGACAACCAGTAAATACAGATCGGATCCCTATAGAGAATGCTTCAAAAATATTACAAAGACAGGTCCGAAGTTTAAAAAGCTTACAAAGGTACCAGATTTAAAAGGCTTTAGCTTTATTTATTTATTTTGTTATTAGTATTCCTTGGAATTAGGAGTCTTTCAGTGATTTGAAGAATCAAAACATATGGGTGAGAAATGTTGAAGTCAGGCTAAAAAGAGACCAATAACAATCTGAGCTAAGGTTCTTCCTAATCCAATCAATGCATGTGTTCCAAATATCTATATAAAACAAAAAGTCAGTAACTTACTGGACTGTGGTCTTCTCCTGTATTTGTGTCTTCTTCTCCTTATGAACCTCTCCCTGTGCGACCTCTCCTTGTGCGGGAAATGAGAGTTGACATGCCTCTCCAAGATGCCTTCGGAGCTGAAACGTTGCCGACACCCATCTACGATACACCGAAAAGGCTTGCTGCCACTGTGTAGTAAAACGTGCCGTTCCAGCCAACTGCGAGAGCAAGACGGACGGTCGTACACCTGAAACAAAACAGACAAAACAAATTAATCAAAGCTACACTCGTAAGTGCACATTATAGAGATGAAATATGTATTAAAAAAACATGTAATTGCAAATCTTTCAATAAAATATCTTTTGAGCAGCTTTCTTACATTAAGTGCTTAATAAGTGGTTAAAGGTTATTATGCTGAATTAAATTGATCTGAATAAGGTTTTCATGAATTTGAAAAATTTGAACAAAATGCAGTTTTAAGAGTAACAGATATTCTTATTGCAACTAAATTCGTATTTTAGACGAACTATATTAAATTTCATTGAATTTGTGTTAGTTAAAAGATTCATCAAAGCACATTTAAATCGGCGAAGTTCTGTTTAAATCCTTCTATAAATTGGTACAATTTCGATTGGTAGACGCAAAAAATCTGAGGTCAAATGGGCTGAACACAAACTTAAAAGACAATATTTTGGCCTTTTTCCATACGCGAGCTATAAATGTTTTACAACGCCCGCAGTTCTTCCATCGTAAGGTTGGATAAACATATTGTACAGTAAAATCCTGAGCTTTTATATGTTTGCAGAACTATTTGATGAGTAATTATCTAGAGGATATCATTTGCTTGTAATTAATTATTCTCTAAATTATTTTAAAATTCAATGAAACTTAGCATAGTTTGTTTAAAATAAATATTTTGTTTCTAAGTAAAATACACGCTTTTTTTATTATTATTTCTTAAACATACACGATGGTCAACTTACAAATACAAAAAAACAGATAATCACATGATTAGCAGAAAAATTCAATGGATTTTCTCTTACAATGACTTGAAGAGCAGAAGAAGAGCACTTACTTGCTTTTTAACAAGGGTATGTTGAGTTTATCCTTATATTATGAGCAATCAATTAGTTTTCTATTCTCGCCATCAGATTTCCATTTTAAGAGGATATGCTCAAATTTCATCGACTCATGTTTTAAAAGCTGATACACGAATTATCTATTTAATACATCAGAACTTCCATCCTAAGAGGACAAGTTGCAATTTTATCTAATCGTAAATTAAAGGTTTAATAATCGAGTTTTCTTTTTCAAATGTATTTTTTTAAGAGGATGAATCAGAAACTTTGTAAAGTCGGTCGGTTTAAATTTAAAGGTTAATAAACGGATTTCAATGACATTGGAAGTTTAAAAAAATTTAGATAAGAAAGCTGTCATTTCAAATTTTTGAATGATATAAGTAAAAACAGAGGGTTAAAATGCCAAGAGTCAACGACTCTCTTCAAAAGATAATTGAAACACATATTTATAATCTAATTCCTTCACTTTATTATAATCAACTTACATTTTACTTCCTTCGGATATATAACAGACTTCAGGGAGAGGGAGACAAGGGTTAAAGTGCCAAGAGAAGTAAAGTAAGTAAGCATTTTTCCTATTATTCTCTTTTCTGCTTATTTTTCGTATTCTTAACTACTTTACATTTTTTAAATAGCGTCGGCAACAATTAAAAGAATGCAGATGATAGTCTACACAAAATTAATACATAAAAGAAGCCAAGAAGAAAAATAATACAGTATAACTCTTTCTTGTGCACTTTTCCAAGATACCCAAGAAATGGTGCAAACCGTAGGAAAGCGTAAATATCGGGAAATCATTAACGCAGGCAACGAAGTTCTGGAAATTTCAAGAGCCAGTAAAAAGGTTTGTAGACGAAGGGAAAACTATGAAAACAGAAGCGTAAAAGCGAGCCAATACTGTAATCAAAAATTTTTTTGTCCAATAATATTCCAATAACAGATAAATAAAAATACTATTTGATAAATTTCCAATTGCATTTTGACAAACAGAAACAGAAAGACAAAATCAAAGTCAACAGTTTATGGAAATACTTTTATGATTGCTAGGAAAAATAAATTTATGATATTTGAATCGTTTAAAATAAATAATAAACAGAATAGTTGTTCCAAACTATAAAGTTCGAGACACATTTTATGAGAAGAAATCTAGATATATTTCATGATATTTAATAGTTCAAAAAGAAATTGGTCAGCACAAAAGATTTGAACATTTGTTGATGACGACTAATTTGATATTTTGCTACAGTAACAAAACATTGTATACATTAGATGCATTTAAACACTTATATCAAAGCTATAAATTAATACTTTTGATTTAATGAAACCTTTAGAAAATATATAAGATCACGAAGCACGTCGTTTTTTCTTCATATTCATGACAATTCAAGTTGATACTTAAGAAGTTAGCAAATGATTATATGCTACTTGATTAATTACCTAATAATTGTTATTAGGTCATTGATATATGTTATCAATTACCTACTAATTATTCCTATGTATATTGATTAACAATGAGAACGAACAACATTTGTTTCACATAAGCCAATGAACCTCCAATAGATAGAGTCGTCGGATAATTGAAGACTCCATAATAAAGATTCTAAATTAATGTGACGTCTTTTATAAGAAAACGATTTCCCAGAACTATTTATGAATTTAAATTTAAAAAAAAAAAATAACGATCGTTCTTACTTTTCTGGTATTTTGATCTTTTTATAATTTATGTACTTATTTACGATCAAAAATTATTACCGTATGTATTGCTGGCAATTCCTTTCTGGGCACCATACCTACTCTAGGAGAGAGAGAGAACGGAGAAAGGGAAAGGGAGAAAAGAAAAGCACTCTTTCTTACAGGATTTTTTTATACCTTCATATCAAGAAATCCGGATCCAACGATAACTTTGACACCTTTTCTAAACAAATTTTTTGGCTTTATTGAAAAATAAACAACAAGGTATAAATGTCTAGTACAGCTTTGGTTAAAAGAGCCTCGAATTATCGAAGTCCCGCATCAGTGCTAAAACCATGTTTAAATATGTATTAATGCAATACATATTTATATAAGGTGCATGACAACTGAACTGAGTCCTAGCGTATCATTAATTTCTAAATGAAATCAAAAGATTTAAAAGGGCGTGTTAATGCGTTTGCTGTCTTCGGCCGAAATAAAGTTACGAATTCACTTTTTTTATTCTTGTCGACGAACAGAAGCTTCCACGGTGAAGTGTGCAGGGTGGAAATGGAACCTCCTCTGCCCGGGGTAGAAAGTATCACGTGATGAGGAAGGAATGTGATTGATTTACAGGGGTGGACAGGCTGAGAAAGAGAGTCGCTGAAGAACTAAGAGCTACATTGGACATCGGTCATTCGCCGAAGTCCTTTTTCAAACATTTGAATGCATCCATTTATATCATTTCATGGCCTTTTTTTAAAATAAATATTGCTAGGTTTCGATTTACTCGACCCTAAATTAGTTTGGTCATTCTCGGGCAATTTCTTTTCGATCTTTATCAAAATGGAAATGCGGAGATGAACTATGGTGATAATCGCTATGCTAAAGGTTGAAGTCCTGATCAAACAGAAAAAGTAATCAAAGTTAATTGATATTGCAATCAAAATTAATTGGTATTAACTTGGCAAAAAATAAAATCAAGGTATACAACGTTAGTCTATGAATTAAAAACCTTTCTTTAAAAAGAAATTATTTTAACTTTATGAAATTCTTCATGCAACACGAATACACGTAGAAAAAGTATATTACGCCATTTATTGATGATGCATTACATTCTAAAACAGTAATAATGCGATACATTCTAAAACATTGATGATGTATTATAACATATTCATATTAATGATAATTCTTACATTCTCATTTATTGTAATTTTGAAATAGATACTTTATTTCGTATTCCATATTGTTGAAAGGCTCAAAATAAGTGGTAGTATATAGCCAAAGTATAAAATATAAAACGTAGCACATCCTACTGCATCCAATCCAAGAGTCAAAGACTTAACAGAAAAAAGGAAATGTAACATCTATTGCTGTTGTATTCTGAATACTAATAATATACAGAAAAAAGGTCTGACTTAGCTTCAATATATAAGAATAATTTGTTTCTCCGTAAAGCTTTCAGAATAAATCACCTAAATTAGTTTTCGCTTAGAAAAATACAAGGAAAATCCCCAGCTATCATCAGCAAGCAATTCGTTGGTAATCATATTAGTACATGTAGATCTCAACAGATGAAACCGAATTTTGTAAGCATGAGGAAACGCAAATGAAGTTACTTAATCATTGTGGCATCAATAAAAACTGTGGTTTATGCATCACTGAATTAATTTCTTAGCCATGGAAGAGAGTAAGCACAATATTCTTCTGTATTCTGACAAACTCGTGCAAAATCTGGTTGGTAGAAATAAAAATAACATACAATTTTCAGAATTCAGAACCAAACCATGTCTTAAGTGACTGTTAAATTGGCTGTGTCATCTCTAAAGAGTTGCATCTTCCAGAGAAAGTGAAGACATGTTTCTCCATTAACAAATCAGTTCCGGATAATCGATATTGTCTGAAAATATTCTTCTAAAAAGTCTTCATTCATAATATTAAGTGCGACTTACTCATTTATTACCATTCTTTTTCTCGGAAAGGGAAACTTTACTCTTTCTATCAGTAATTACTAATGTTTTTTCTTCTCTTTAAGCTGGAGTCAATCGGAGTAATTGGGAAAAGATTTCATAGAAGTTGACTTTTCGGAGTAATACGGACGGAATTATAAAAGTTTACTTTTTTTTTACAAGTTAAAACGGAGAGATCTAGAGTTTACAATCATGTTCTGGAAGGCTCAATAAACATCTCCTTTTTCTAAAATATTTTTTTATTTATTAAAAAGCATCAATTGCAAGAACTTCCTTTAATTACTTGCTCAGTTATTTAATAATAAGGACCAAACATGCGTTCGTCTTCTAATCACGAAGTAATTTAAAGAAAATACATTCGCAATGGTGAGAAATTATTGTCCAGTTATCTCAAGGAAGAAAATACTTTCTCAATTATTGTTTTTCGCCAAAAATTTCTTCTGTTTCTTGGAATATTGCATATACTAAATTAAATATTTACTATCAACAATTTTGAGTAATTTGCATTCAATTTATTTCCAATTTTACCGAGAGATAATGTGAAAAATTGAGAAATGAAATGGTTTACAAACAGATTTTTTTAAATTCAAATATTTGATAACGGATTTAATTTCTTCAGAAACATAAGATTAGTACAAAAAAGTAAAATAAAAATAAAAACTTAAAATTTAGAAATATACATAAAGGTTAAACAAAAAATTTAATTTAATACTAAAGAATATACATTTTATTTTAAGTAGTAATTTAAGCCGCTATTCAAGTCCTTATTTTGGAAATCATAAATAATTCATCCAACAAGAAAACAAATTTTTTATTTAGTCAAGAGGAAATTCTCACATTTATCACATCAATTTTATCACTAATAATTCCTGCAACCATAAGAATATTGGGCCTTCATGCATTTTAAATTGATGTGAGCCAAAATATGTACATTTGTCAAAAAATCAGTCATGGATGATAAAAGACAAGATACTTTCACTGCTTTCGCAATTTCCATTTTTGCAGGGGAAAAAATCAAAAGAATCCTTTTCAGATTCCTCCGTCACTATCAAGTCTTTTTTCATTCTCATCATGAGTTTCCTTGTTAATTACATTTGTTATTTGTATTAATATATTAAATATTTTGCATTTAAACCTTTCTTCAATATAATTAATAAGGAGTTGCGAAGTTAATTTCGAATTATAAACCATTCTAAATATTTATATTATATATAGGCCTTTTTTTCTTCAAATTTTTTCAACAATTACACGGTAATGAAAATTGCTAAAGCTATTACTATCGACTATTATTATATTAAAGCAATTGCAGCTATTATTATCGACATGTTTCTTAAGATAGTGATCAGAAATGAAGATTTCTCTTAAGCCTTATATAATACAAATCCAAGAAATACATGACATATTAACTTACCTTGCATATAACTAGTATATATAACGAAAATTGAACTCATAAAATTTTTAGTTCAACTTTTTTTTTTTAGCATAATTGTAACTAGTAGAGCAATAAAAAACTAATCTGATGAAGGCAAGAATATGTTCTTCTGCCCTAAAAAGATTTAACCTGAAGTAAATGTCTTCCACTTTGCTAAGTCTACATTAGTATGAATTGTGATTATTGTTCTCATTTACTATATATGATTCAACAAAAATAAATCGATTTAATTAATGATCACTATTTGTTTTTAAATTTATATCGAGTGTTTGCAATATACATATTTTACATCCAATGTTTGCAATTTTTAATGAAAATTGTACCGATTCACTTTTGCATTCTTCAATGAAATTTTAATTGTTAGAATTTTCAATGACTGAATGACGTCTGCTACAAAATTCCAGGATGATTTTTGACAATGCAAGTGCCATGAATAAAAGTACCCTGCGTTTATTATGATTTCCATTTCCAACATCAAAAAAAAAAAAAAATTGATAACATTTTAAACTCATGTTCCAAAATCAAATCACAATTCAATAATTAATAATGAAATCGATTCTGTCTAGGACTTAAAAAATTCAAGCGGTAGACAGAAAAATCTTTTAAGTAAATTATCTTCTCCTTACTAGACCTGACTAGATTCCAGTTATTTGATATCACTATTAAAAAAAAATATATATTTTTATTTAGAATTCCAAATGTTAATTCTTACTCAATAATAATAAACACCTGACACAGTTGAAAAAAGCAGAAACAATTGATCTACGAAGCAACATTAGTCAGGAAGAAAATGAAAGTAAGCAATATTCTTTTACATATGATTTTGACAATGTAATTTCAACGAACAGAACATGTCCTAACTTTTAAGCCAATAATCTTCAGGTCTGGAAGAAATATTTAAATTTTCAACTAAATAATCTTCAGTTTTCAACTATAGGATATCACCATAAGATTTTAAAAATACTTAGTATCTAGGAAATAACTTAGGCCAGGACGAACACAAAATCAAACAATACTCTTTTAGATTATACGATTTCGACAATGTAACTTCCATGAATAGAACAGATCTTAATTTTTAAACAAATAATTTTGGTGTTAGTTGTACAGATATCACCATGAAAAAAAATTACGTTTAATTTTATTTAAAATTCCAAGCGATGAATCTTGCTCGATAAGATATAAACACCTAAAGTTGAAAGAAGAATAAACATATAATCTTCGAAACAACTTTGGTCAGGATGAACATAAAATTAAACAATATTCTTCTAGTTGAAACGATTTTGACAATGTAACTACATTGAATAGAATAGATCTAATTTTTATGCAAATAATCTTCAGGTTACAGCTATTATTATTTGTTGTTCAACATTTCCAAGCAATAATTCTTACTCAATCAGAAATAAATACATCGTTAAACGAAAATTAACAGCTTTGGTCAGGATGAACACAAAATCAAACAATATTCTTCTAGATGATATGAATACTAAAAGATTATGATTACCTCAGTATTATTATAAACTTCAGTAAGATCTGGATTTTGATCAAGTTTGATCAAGTTTCTTTTGTCAACAAAAATCCATATCTAAGAAATGCATGTTATAATATAGATTACTATCTAATATTTATTTATATTAGATAAATTCAACTGCTGAAAGCGTTCGGTTTACAAATTCCAGATAGTAGAAGGATACTGATCTGCACATATTTTCAATCTGGATCATCTAAGACAAACACGTTTTATGCAGAAATATGTACACCACTTGAATAAAACTGTTTACACTGAAACACGAATTCTTTTCCATAATAATCCTTTTACAGATCTACCTGGTCAGATAATGAGCACTGAAAAGAGATGCTTCCTCTTATTTCATCCTTTTCATCGTCACAAAAATTAGAGTCTACTGGAGTTTCAGACAAGTTGATTATGAGTGATTATAATATCCGATAACGAAGTTGAATTGTGTTTTACATCTGCAGGAAATGCAAAAATTATATTTTTAAAAAATTTTGTAGACAATTGATGATTACCTTTTTTTTTATTTCTTGATTCAAAAAAGGGGAAGCACAATGTTTGGAAGGGTTTATCTTTAAATTATATCTTCTTTGTTAAAACTTATGTCCAAAATCGATTTACTAAGATATGCAATGTTATGCATGTTTGGTTATAAATGTCATGTTTGTTAACAACACGAATGATAGTTACAAAATAAACCGGCCGGGGTGGTTGACCGAAAAATTTCTCGCATTACTCCCTATTAAAGATGTTATCCCAGAAAACACTTTACGCAGCACTGGCATCCAATAGTTGAGAAATATTAACCTTTAGCTTGATTATTCCCTGGCATGCTGTTAGTACACGAAAACAGAATTTGTACAGGGTGGCCCAGAAGTCACTTTACATTTTGAAAATTAAATAACTTTTTTTTCTATTAATATATTTCTTTTTCTCTTTTCAGAATTAAAAAATATAATCCCTGGAAATTTTTGGCATGGATAAATTTACAACAGAACAACGAGTGAAGATAATTGAATTTTACTTTGAAAATGGACGGTCAATTGTTGCAACGCAAAGATCGTATATGCGCCATTTTAATGTTCGACATCCCCCTAGTAGGCCTGCAATAAGGAACTTAGTGATGCGTTTTCAACAGCATGGCTCTGTAAGTGATAGGACTAGAAGTGGACGAGGTCGTTCAGTACGTACACGTGAAAGTACAATGTAAAGTGACTTCTGGGCCACCCTGTATTTTAGTTGATTTTTTGTCAACCAATCGAAACAAAAATTTAATATATTAAGTCATTGTGCTTTTGAATAATATAAGTTTATATGCTTGCATGTTTCTAAAAGTATAGACTGACAGACTTTTTGATCTTACATCAGTGATGATTTAAAGAAAGTAGCGACAGCTAAATTACCTTATTAAAAAAATAGCTCTATATAAAAAATAGCTTGTAAGCATTTTTATGTAAAAGTAGTTGGGACAAGGAACGTTGCTGGCGCAGAAGAAAAAATTTTGGAAACATCGTTTGAAATTTAAAATAACTGTCTAGTTTAATTAGGAATGACTGAAAGAATAATATTTACTAGCCGCCTTTGGCGACCAGCTGGTTCGCCATGAGTAATGCGTTCTAAAATTTCCAATTAAATCATATATTTTTTAGACAAAATTTAAGAAATAGTTTAAGTTGAAAGATTCAGTTATTAGTAGTTAAAGAGTTGATAACTTTATTCGGAAAAACTTTTTGAGTTTAATGCTCTAATAGTTTATCAATTATGCTTCCAAAATATTAAAAATGTTTTTTTCGGTGATATGGCCAAAATGTTAAATATGTTTTTTAAAGAAAGCGAAAAAGGGAAAAAATTATTGAATTAATGATACAGATATTGCAAACGATTATAGAAATATGCCATTAAATCGGGATTTCAATGCATATCCTGTCTAAATTCAATCAGGTTTGCTGTAAATAAAGATAATTTATGGAATTAATGATATAAATATTGCAGACGATTTCTTAGAATCCTTTGCCTTGCATTTATTTTTATAGAAGATATCACATTTTATGTTTATGTTATTTTATCCAGTCACGTGCTGAAAGTTGTATTTCTTTAGATTTGATTTACGATGATAGTTGTTGTTTTTCATTTGAACTTCCGGCATTGTTTTATTTTATTTTATCCAGTCACGTGCTAAAAAAAACATGGTTAAAAGATTTCTTTAAAAATTCGTTAAAAATAGAAGCTTAAGTTATACATTAAAACACTGATACGGTTAGAAAGCTAATTTTTTTATCTTTAAATTGATGTTAAAATCATGTTTGTCCGATAATAATTTAGGAAGTTATAGCAGAAAAACGTTGAAATTTCGCTTAAATTTTAATTAATTCAAATTCTAGTTAAAAGTTCAAAAAAAGGGCTCCGAGGTGCACATTCCCGACATCCAAGGTATACATGTACCAAATTTGGTAGCTGTAGGTCCAACGGTCTGACCTGTAGAGCGCCAACACACACACACACACACATTGAGCTTTATTATAAGTATAGATTATCGTATAGGAAAAATGAAAACATTCCTAGAAATAGTGTGATATAATAAAGGAGAAGCATAAATAAATTAATTCTATTTTTTTAAACTTTATTATTCAAGACTTTAGGATTGAAAATATTTTTTTTTTTTCCCCATCTTCAGCAGAAATAAATAAGTGCAAGTAATAAGTATTCAAACTTTCATTGCAATCGGATGAGGGATACGGCAGCGCATAAGACAGACATTCATTTTTATTTATATAGATACCCAATTGCTTACTCGCTTTTTGACTAATTTCTAAAATACAAAAAGCTGAAAACATATATATCGTGATAACTATCTTGCAAAAAACGCGTCTTTATACTATCCATACTTAAAAACCAATAATTTGGAGCAAATAGTAATAAGATTTAAAAAATTCATCATTTTAGTACGGAGGAAACTACAAAGGAAATACCCTATTTTCATACGCAGCAATTTAAATTATAGTTGCAAACAAAAGATGGTATGACTGAAACAACAAGGACGGCAAAGAGCTTCTTCCTCCACGCAAACTTACTATTTCTTTGTTAACTGAAATGGCAACAGTGTTTTGTGTGCGCCGTTACCAAAAAGAACACGGAAAAAAGCACTAGGGGTGAAAGTGGAACAGCTGCAACCGTATCCGTCTTTCGAGGCCAACTGACAAGCATCTACAAGCCTTAGACCGTAGCCTTACCTTTTCTATGATAAGGCAGATTTATACTGAGATTATGAAAAACACAGTTAATAATCAGATCGTCTAAAAGTTTTGTGATACGTAAACATTCAAAATGTATTTAGCGTAATACAGTAAACTATTTTTTAACGATTTCTCACGAAATGGCTCCACAAAAACGAAAGTAGTAAAAATTACAAAATTAAAATAAATATAAGCTAAGCTACCACAAAATTGTGAAGACTTACTGTTTAGTCACCTGCTTTCTTTATTTGAAGTAGAATTTTCAAAAAATGTTTTCTATGAAATATTTTAGTGTTTCCTTAATATTGACGCTTAATACTTGTTTTCATTTTTTTTTTCTATACTAAATACTTGTTTTCATAACATGGATGCTATGATTTTAGTAAATACTTATTTCCATAATACTAATATTATGAAGCATATTTATGTTAACAAACGACTCAAAACATTGACGCAATTCAATAACCATCAAGTATTTACTTTTAAAATTAGGTTTGAGAAGGAATAATCCTATATTGCCCTAATCGGGCATTCAACGTCTACAGAAATTAAGGCCAAACAATCTTTCAAAACAATGCTGTAAAAACTCAATTTACATTTCTAAAATATATTGAATGTCGGGGGGGGGGGAATACAATGAAGTCAATTTTTGAAATCCAGATGTACTTTTCTAATTCATATGAGAAAATGCGAAATTACATGAGTTCTGCAATATTTCTTTTTAGAATAATAAATTTGATTTAAGAATGAATTTGTGAACTAGAAATTCATTTAATTCATTGAAATATGGTATGAATCATTCACTACTGAAATTTACTCAATGGTAAAAACTATTCTCAATTCTTACTCAGTTTCTAAATAAATGGTTTCAGCAAATGCAAGACGCTAAATACCCTTCAAAGGAATTAAATGATTATAATCAAAGTGAATTCATGGAAATAGTAATAATAATTTTTTTGTTTCGTTTCATGGGGACTAGAAAATGCTAAACAATTATAATTTTTTTTTAAAGAGCGTGTTTTATTTTTTAAGGGCAACAGCAGCAGTAATGAAATAAGAAACAGGTCACTAGTTGAAAAAAAGTCATTTTGACCAGCATAATTGGAGCTTGAACCCTGCATACAAGGAATGCATAATACTAGGTAAAATATTAAAGTTATGTATGGATCGTTGTATTAATGGAAATAATATATTTTGAATGACCATTTGACATATATATTAAAAAAAAAAAAAAACAATTCCTAAAAAATTTTAACTACCTTTTTGTGACTCTTAACTTCCACATTTCTCAATAACAATAATGATGATGATGATTTAAATTGATGGGTATCATTCCCGTAAAATCCCAAGCAATTTGGAATATAACCATAACATGAGTATACATCTTTCCATAAGGAACACAGAGAGTCTAATTATGAATAAAATGTTCGATTACCTTATCCATCAATCATTGATATACCATAAACAACTGTAACCAAAATGTAAAGACAAAATAAAGCATACGAGAGTATAGATTATACTATCTATTTAATCCTTGAATTTGAAATATCTGTACCTATCGTATCAAATAAATGCCAGTAATTTGTAATTTAAAAATATCAAAAATCTTACCTTGCATCCTACCCAAAGGCAGACATAGCTCTTATTGTCGTCCGGCTGGCTTTGGACATGGCACTGCCGGATATGGTCAATGAGGTCCGTCTCAGTTGTGTTGTCGTCTGCTGACCGATGGCATCCGAGCCACTTGCAATCACCATCATCTGAACTACCAGATGTACTGGAACTTTGCGGATCAACTTGACTGCAATTTGATGAAGTGCAGTCGCTACTAGTGGTGGTCAGTTCAGTGAATCCCCCACCGTCGCTGTAGTTGGATCGGATCAGCAACACCTGGGGATTAAGGCGATGGTGAGAGTTCTGAATAGTCTGAAATGGATGGTCCTCGTCACGACAAGCCTGCTCGTCGAAGAACGAGTTCGGCGAAGTGGAGGATTCATCACGCCCTAAAAGAGGCGAGGGGAACTGTGTCGTTTGTCGATGTGGACTATCATCACAATGAGAAGTCGTTTGGAAAGGATGATCTTGACAAGCCTGCTCGTCGAAGAACGAAGAAGGTGAAGTAGAAGATTCACCATCAGCCAGTAGTGGTGATGGTGTTGTCTGTCGGTGATAGTCTTCTGGGCTACTCCCATCTGTACAGGGAGAGGTCTCGAACGGGTGGTCTTCTTCACAAAAGGGAGGAGGGGACGATTCAGTGGAGGATTCGCCACCTCTTAGAAACTGTGTTGTGCTGCCATTGACGCTGGACGACAGAAGGAACTTAAAGGCAGACCCACTCTTGGCCGGAGTCTTTTCAAGGTTGTAGAAGGTGTCCTCGGGACTCTTATCTGACTCGTAACTGTTGTCGGTACGTGGGCTCAGGTCCAAGAGAGAATCTGAGTCATTGCAGAACTGCAAAGGCGAAGCGGGTGAAGTAGGGTTAACCAAGGATTTAGCTGGACTGGGTCCCAGTCCGCTATCCTCGCTGTCTGCGCGCAGGCACTCATAAGGACAATGTTGAGTGGGCAGGGGAGGCATGGGGGTGGCGGGCCTCGACGGAGAACTGGGCTCGCTTGACTCCCCTCCGCTATTGGTCACCACGCTGAAAAAAGAGAAATGCATTTCTTAGCATATAATAGCGAAAGATAATACTACAAGTCAGAAAACATTCGTATGAAGAAAATTAACAAAATTCTTCAAAAACTTGTTATAAAGTAAAGAACATACAAATAATGAGAGCCAACATGGAAATTTGACCATAAAATCTTAATTTGTTTATTTTCAATGTTTCATAAGCATGAGAATGATTCCACGAATAAAATAATGCAAGATAATTCATATTTATATTTTAAAAAATGGAATTTCAGTTAAAATAAAATTCAACACAGCACATTTAGAGATTTCAATACGTATAGTCAACAGAAATAAAATACAATTCCTCTTACACGCAATTTAATGTAACATCAAGAAGAAAATTGTATATTATTGATTGATGCCGTCTATGTCTCTTTTAATTATTTAGTGGTACACTTTATTCCCTCGACCAAAAAATAATAGCAGTTAGCGAAGCGCATAATGAGATATGAGGTGAAGTGCAATTTCTTTTGAAAATTCTAAAAGTGTAAATGAATTAATTGCAAAGCTAAGAATAATCGAACAACGCCGATAGTAAAATTTTTATCAGCAGCAGAAAGAAATGTACTTAAAGGTGAATCATATTTGACTCATCCTTACATTTTCCAACCAATATCATATCACTAAAGAATCTATGAACGAAACGGCAGCAAACTTGAGGAAAACCCTGGCCACAGATAGGCATCCACACAAAGCAATACCTCAAGAGAGTGAGTACCATGCGAAATACCACATCCGTAACTGCATATATCTAGGCACATTTGAAAGGCCATCGAGAGAAGGATTCAAATGAACTTCAATTACTCGTTTCGCAGAAGCGTCTTAATGTGTCTGAATTCGAATCCAGACAGTATCCAGACAGGGGCTTCAGCCGCGCGTGAAATAGATGTGTACAGAAGGAAAGGTCATCGGAGGTGGTTTTTAATGACAACCAAAACGAACGGCTCGGGCAGTGTGAATGACACGGGATGCTGCCTTCCCCATTTCCATCTATCACAAGATGATAGGGTCCATCACGATTCATTCCGCTTTCAATTGTTCTTACATTTGGAACTTTCTGGAGGGAAAGTAACGCAATGCTCTCCCACAAATAATGTAAAGTTCGACTTTAATTTCTTACTGAGGTTTATTAAATTACCATTTACAAATTCTGAAATGACAACAAACGAATTATGATTGTCTAAAACAAGATATATTTTTCAACCACACATAACAAAAGTAACCGATCTTATATTTTT
>JAPMOQ010023314.1:7844537-7857326 GCA_026543055.1 Argiope trifasciata | reverse complement strand
AAATAAAGAAAGAGCTTAGTTTATAAAATAAAGAAAGAGCTTAGTTTTAGACAAATATCTAGTTTCATAGATTCATAAAGGAATGGACCTGTTTATTCTAAGAAATGGTCAAATGTTAAATTACATGCTCGGCTGAAATAACTTCAAAAATTAAAAAATTTAAAAAAAAACTTTCGTTTTAGACAAATTTCTCATTTCAAAGATTTTTGAATGCCAATTTGGGACAGACCTGGCCATTCTGAATCGTAAAACTTCAACTAAAATAACTTCTAATTACAAAAAGATCAAATTCCAAAAATAAAAATTCTTCAAACAAAAACGAAAGAGATATGAATATCTTCACCTAAAATTTATACAAATCAATTTGGAATGCGCCTGTTAATTCTGAACCATAGCTAAATGATAAAAAGAATAATCGGCTAAAAAAATTCAACAATAAAAAATTTGCAAACCAAATTAAAAAAAGGGCTTAGTTTTAGATAAATATATCGTTTCGAAATATGCATGAACATCAATTCGGTACGGGCCAGGTCATTCTGAATCGTGGTCAAAACAGGACACGGATAAATGAATTTGGAGCCAATTCTCTACCACAAGCAACACATTTGGCACAGATTCAACAAACACAAAGGCGACTAGCAAGATAAATTTTCAAGTGAAATCGGGTCTTCAATTACGATTCTCTGATACAAGCAGTATGATTTTTACCATTAAACAATCATGGCGCAATAAAGATAAATACAACAAGTTTTCAAACACTTTTCGAAATATTTTTTTTCTGTCATTTATTCTAGAGTTGAAATTATTTTATACTTTTCATAAGTTTTATAAGTTCTTAGCTTCCTACCCCTCTCACTTATTGCTCAAATTTAACATACACCAGGGTCACAGCAAACAAGATGAATTTTCTAGTGAAATCATGCCTTCACTAACAAGACTTCGATACAAAAACTATGATCAAGATCCTTTGGTACAAGAACATCATGGCCCAAAAAAAGATAGATGCATCAAGTTTTCAAACTTTGATCGAAAAAAAAAAAATTTTTTTTTCATTCATTTATTATAGACAAAACAAACTGAAATTATTCTGCTTACTTCACAAATATCATAAGGCTCATAATATTTTTTTTCCTGCACCTCCCCCCACACTTCTAATTCGCCAAAAAGAAATGATAGAGAGGGTGGGGGGAAATCGATGCAAATTCTAAGAATAGAAAGCCAGTGTCTTGGCGCAGTTTATGAAATGATTTAAAGACCTAGTGACCCGTAAGAGAAGAGAGTGAGCGATGCAACCTACTCACCTATACTGCAGTAACGGGCCGGAAGGGCTCAGATGGTCAGTCAAGCGTTTCTAATGCCACCGAAGATGGCTTTAAAGTGGGGAGGCGGCGCTAGCTTTGTCAACGAACGGTATAATTGCTCACTGTTAACTCGCACAAGATCAACACAATAAACATTAACCCACCGCAATGAAGGCGTCTCAAATACAACATAGCAGTAATTACATAAAATATATATCATAATAACAATATATGGCTAAGGTGTTAACGAGCAAGTCCCACGCGACTAGTTATTTAACAATGTTAAGATACAAATAATATATTATCAAACTTAGAATGTGTACGAATAAAATCAACTAGATCTTTTTCTTTAACATGCGTCTCAAATACAATAAAGAAGTAATTACATGAAATACAACATATAATAAAAATGTCTGACTAAATCGTTAACAACTAAGTCCCACGTGGTGTGTTTTTTTACCTCGTCTTCAAGATTAAAAGACTTGGTGGGTGAAAAATACCATTCAAATATTTTTAAATTCCTTAGAGCTATTGGGTTTTTTTTTTTTTTTGCGTGCATTTAGTTTTTTTTTTAAATGCTGTCTATGTTAAGCATTGTTAGTTAAGTACTTGTTTTTTACGTCATCATATAAAATTATCTTGACTCGTAGATTTAAATTTCAAGATGCTAAAACAATTTTACACATCACTTTTATACAGTTTTTATCTTATGAAATTGTGTTATTTTTTAACAAATGAGTATTTTTTTTTTTAAATATCTTATACTTTTACCTTTTGATTGGCGAAGTTTAGCCAAACATGGCTCTTGCGCCAATAAACTACATAAAACTCAAATCCACGTGGTTTGTTATTTAACAATACCATTCAAATTATTTTAAACTTAGAATGTAAAAACAAATGAAATCAACCAGTTTTTTTTTAAAAATATTATTAAATGTAGATGACGATATGTAGCAAAATAAATTAAAGTTTTAAAAGCCAGTAAGAAATTTAAGGGATTTTTTAGAGAAAATACACCTACCATTCGACACATTTTCTTGTCCAAAGCTGCATGCTTATTTTTAATTTTTTTCAAATCAAGAAATTTAATATTTTATTTATTTCGAAATATTTGAAAAACATAAAAATATTATGTACGGATAATAAGCAAAAATAAACGGAAATGTCTTGAAGCAATTTTAGTTACAGCTAGGATCTACACAAACAGTTATGATTTAATAAACAGTGAATTAAGCAGTATGTTAAAAAAAAGTATTTTTACCAAAATAATCGATTGCTAAGGCACGTATTTATATAAGACGTAAGCACGTAAAGATGTATTTTAAAAGCACACACAAAGTAATATTTTTGATTTGTGTGTGCCTGTAAAATACATCCTTTTATGTGCGACTGACCTTTTTACAAAATTATGGGAATAAGAAGTAGCAGTTGGATAGCAGAGAATGTATTGAATACCATAGGCATTTCGTGCCTTAAATATAAAGAACACCCCATCTCTAACGAATTGAACATGATAGCTTTTTACAAATATCTACGGAATCAATGATGATGGCGATTTCCATCAATTTCCACATATACACATAAAAGATACATAGTAAAAAAAGCCAAAAAAGTTTAAGTCATTTTTTTTTTTTTTGATTTTGTCTTATCCTTACCAAATTTGGGAAAGAAAGGAAGATTGGGCAACTAAATTAGACAATGGGCCAATTAAAATAGCTATTTATCAAATAAATTTCAATTAGAAATGAAATAAAGAAAAACGAATAAAATTATAAATGTTTTCGATTTTTGCGACATTTTTATAAGGCATTAAGATAAAGTTAAAAAAAAAATATGTACAGTAAAAGTTTTAAAGTTTTTTTTTTATTATTTTTTCCCCTCTTTCTCACATTTTTATCAACAGTGAAATATAAACTGACAAATAAATACCTTACGAAAGTCACTGAATACAACAAAACTTGAACCGAATTCATTCTTTCACATCAACAATACATCGAAACATTCGGTCATCGGACCATACATTTGCCTAGACTTTTTTATTATTCGACTGAATGATAAAGAAAAAAAAATTCTGAGCATCACGCTCAAGATCGACAAGAAAATTTGCTAGTAAGGGAAAATATTAGGTAATATCCTTAAATTCGTAATATCAGATGCTAGCTTGCATACAAGGTAGTACCTAGGATGAAAATATTTTCCAAGATCGATGTGAAAATAAACATTTTATTACCTAGTAAGGAAAAATATTAGGTAATATCCATAAATTCGTAATATCAGATGCTAACTTGTACACCAGGATGAACATAGTTTAATGTCTAATAATATTTTACTAGCTGGTACCCGGCGCGTTGCAGCCGAAAAAAATAATAAGTGCAATCAATCAATAATTTGGCACTGTTTTATCGAAATAGGATGAACGGTACGACACTATATAAAATACGAACAGTCAAATATTCGTTTTTATATATTAGATTTGAGTATTCTTCAAGAATTGTAAAACTTGGTGTTCTTTCAGAATGGTAATGAAATAAACTATTTATTGTATCTCGTGATTCGTTTGATACTCGTTCAGAATTCTCAAATTTAATTTTAGAAAATGTGATTTAAATAGTTTCTTATAAAATTGACTATATAGTTGAAAAGATAATTTTTGAAAATTAAGATGGTGCAAAATTATTACAATATTTTTGGTAGTTAATGCAAAAAACACTAAAATTTAATTAAAATTTAAAACCCCCAAGGTTGGTCTCCACATAATCTGTAATAAAGTAATTACTTCTGAAAATGACTTGCATGACATTTGCGTACTATAGCTACAAAATATTAACCTTTAATTTGGATTTAGCATTTCTACAGAATCTATTCTCTCTTCGGTAAGTTATTTGGAGATTAATCCTTATACCTGATTACATATACATAAAACGAATAAAAATATATTAAACCCATTTTGTTATTTAATTAATTGTCAATTTTATTTCTAGAGATTAATGAATTACAAATCTTAATATGAAAAAACAATAAAATTTTAAGAAATAATGCTGAATACGGCAATAAGAATTCGAAGTTGAAAACTACTGAACGAAGTGAATCGTCAAGTGAATTATTTCTAATAAATAAATCTAAATTCGTCTAAGATTAATAGAGCTGGAAAAAAAAACTTGCATTTATTAGTCTTTTAAAATTTGATGAAATAAACATATTTGTCCCGCTTCTAAAGCCATTTAATAAAGAGCAATTTGCATACACATAAAACGAATATAAAAATATTAAATCCGTTTTCAGCTATTTACCAAATTAAACCTTTATTATTTATATGATAAACAATTAACAGAAAGTATTTTGTTTTCGATTTCTTTTTAGATAAATATAAAGATATGGAACCGAAGTTTTTACTCTTTTAATGAGAATATTATAATTACGAATGAATAAACTAAACTAAAGATGAGAAAGTTTAAGAGAATGATTCATTTTAAATCAACTAATATACGACAAAATTCAAACAAAGAAATAACAGTAGTATAAATAAACAGCCTGATAAACAATGCTTTTTTAATAAACAATAACAGCAATCAGAATCAAATTGGCACAAAGAAATGCATTTCATATTCAACTTAAGAAGCAGCAAATGTTTATGAGATTAAAAACTGTCATTATTTAGTAGATGAAAATACCGAAGAAATATTATTTGTTAACGTCGGACGTAAACTTAAAAAACCGATACGCCATGGATATTTATTATCATGGATAACATAAAAAACACAAAATGAATAATATAAAATTCCACACGCATATCATATTTTAAAATAAACTCTAAAATGACATATCTTTCAATGAGAACCATTTATAACCTGTATTTAATCACAAACAGAAAGATCTGAAAACTAGTTTGGGATGAAAAAAAATCAGCATAAAGTTGTGTTTAGCAGGGTGGAGTTATGGTAGTAAAACGCACAATAAACCACATCATGCAAAACACTTCATTATAATTCCAGAAAATAATTAGTTTTTCAAATTTTTTAATAATAAATACAAAAATGTGGAAGCAAAGTTTCAATTATTTTAATGAGAATTTTATAAATGTGACAAAAAGTAATGAACTAAAAAAAGATAGTTTAAGAGAATGACTCATTTTAAATCAACTAATATGCGATAAAACTCAAATTAATAATAGTAACATAAATAAACATTTGATAAACAATGCTTTGTTAATAAACAATAACAGTAATTAGAATCCATTTGATTTAGAAAATGGTCCAAAGAAATGTATTTAAATTAACTAACAGCAAATGTTTATGAGATTAAAAACTAACATTTTTAAGTGAATAAAAAGATTGAAGAAATACTACTTGTTAAGGTAAGGCGCAAACTTAAAAACACGATGCATCTTTTGCACTTCTTACTATGCATAATATTAAAATAACACAAAATGAACATTAAAATTATTGTTATTTTCTCAGACGTATATTATATTTGAAAATAAGCTTTAAAATGATATACCTTATCATGAGAACCATTTATAACAAACGGAACTGCATTTAATCGTAAACAGACAGATCAGAAAAAGCATTAATTTGGGATTAAAAGATTCAGCAGACAGTAGAGATTCGCAAAGTGGAGTTATGGCGGTAAATTTCCAATAAACCCCATCGTACAAAACACCTCATATCGCTTTAAATCTCTCGCCAAAAAGTTGTAGGAGATAAAAAGATCAACACCCTTCACTTTTTCAGACAGAAAAAAGAAAAAATATATAAAGGATTGTTGATTTCAGTTGAATTTTTAGCCTCAGTTCCCGCAATTCGTTTGAGGCATTTAAAGAAAAAAAAATCATCATAACAAACAAGTACGGATATTATTACCCAAGTTGTTTTCATGATATTCAACCACAAAGTTGAATGAACTCTTTTTAATACAATGAATGAAAAAAGCCCGAACTTTAATTTTAATTTCCGGTTATTTATGAGAAGAATGTGTAAACATAGATGTTTTTAATGATATCTAATTACAAGTACTGATAATAGCAAAAATTAAGGAATTTAAGTTTACGCTATTTTCAAAAGTAAACACTTTTACTGCGATAATAATCTAAAATTTCGCATGTTTATAAAGAACTGAAAAGTAATTTATCCAATCCATATCAAACAAGGGATTGGATGCATCTGAAGGTATACAATACCAGTTCTAAAGGTATAAAATACTTTCATAATAATAAATGTATAATAGTAATAGTAATAAATGTATACAAAGTCGCTTTGAATTGTTCCTTGAATGAATGAATACGAATTCAAGCGATAAAAAAAATCTATTTAATTCACTAAAATCATAAATCTACAGGATAAATAATTGAAAAGGAGAATTTTAATAACAAATTTTAAAATATTAACTTTTAAATTGGTTCAAAGAATCGGGGAGTACCTTTATAGCTATACATATTTTGAAAACTGCAGCGATCCATTGAATTTAACAATGAAAGGGCCCAGGTCCCCCCCCCCCAAGACAATAAAAACTTCAATTATCTGAGCTCCTATCAATCGATGTGTTTGTTAACCGAATTAATGCCAGATATGGTAATTTCGTGTCTGTATGAATTGCTCTGTTTTAGTAATCGACTAATTTAGTTTCACATTTTAACAATGAATATGTTAATTATTTTCTTTTTAATGGCTTCAAAATATCAATATTTTTTATTAATTTGTCTTTTCTATATTTATATCATGAAAAAAGTAGCTAAAGTAGTAATTTTTTCAATAATTAAACCAAAATTATTCGTTAGATTTTCTTACATATATTAACATTTAATTTTTATGAAAAATGATAAAGAAATAATAAATTTTAAACAAATATAATACAGTTAAAGAATAATTAATATTACAAATCATTATAAAGAAGTAAACATACTTTAATAGTGAGGTTAATAATTCATTATACACACATTGCAGCCTTATTATTTTAAGATAATTTTAAAAAATTGCACTTCGAAAAAATTTATTCATTTAGTTTTATTTCTATATTTCTAATTATTTAATTTTATTTCTAAAATCAAGGCAACAAAGGGCATAAAGGCCATCCCTCCCCCGAGCCTGGTTAGTCCCCACCTCAACCGTCAGTACCGCGACGCGTACTGACAGTACGTCCTTCTTTTTAATGAAGGCCTTGAAATGTTCAGAAAAGAAAGCCACAATAGGCATTGCAGTCGATTTTCATCTTTATTTAATGCAATATGAAAATAAATATTTCCTACTAAAAAATGGTCACTAATAAAATTCATGTATCTAACTTATTTTGAGCAATCGATTTGACATACAAGCAATCATATTTAATTTAATTAATTTATTTATTATCATTTGTCTCCTCGAACCTTATTGTTTCCCTTGGCTCCTTGAATTCTTCTCTACGGATCTTCTTCAATTCACCTCGTTAGATTTTTTTTTTTTTAAATAATGCATTCTCTTTGTACAGTTTGCACACGGGAAAGTAAATATATCTTCTGTCTAGATCAAGAAATGGTTTCAAACTACAGTCAATGACAGAATAACTACAAAATTGTAGAGAAACTTCAAATAAACTGAATTATTTGAAAACCATTTCATGAATTCCTTGCTTTATTTTTGAATATACAAACTCAACTTTATAAACAGCCGTTTTCTTATTTCTGTTTGAATATTAACTTCTTTTGGATTTTGCTATTTAAAACACTGAATTCAAGTGTCAATTTTTTCATTATTATAATAATATACCAAGAATATAATAAGAAGAAATCATATACGAATGTATAACTAAGTGCATAGGCCTACAAAGAAGAAGGATCGTTAAGATAGAAGACTTTTGAAAAATTGTAAATGGATCATTTACTCTCTTTGCAAATAATATCATCTTCGGTAACATTAACTGACAACTTCTTTTGATCATTGACGTTTCAAATTACACACAAAAAAATAATCACAATTAAAGTTGAGTTAAACAGTGGAGTATAGACTTGAAATACTATATGCCAGTTTCAAATACATGGAATTCAAATGATGACTGTGTTTTAAGATAGATATGATTCTAGTAAGAAAGTCTATTAAAAAGATGGTGCAGCAATTGCCGTCTATTTATCATAACCAAACATACAGCATATAAGTTTTCTACAAACGAAGCAGCTCGATTTCAGCAATGAAGTGCTTTTATTTATTATGAAAATATTCTGGAAAATATTAGAGTTATGTATGCATTTACATTCATAAAATCCAACTAATGATGATTATTAGCCACAGTACATTGTTTTGCATACCAATGATAAATGTGTTTGAAGACCGATTTGATACGTTTAAAAAGGCCTATAAAACAGATAGAACGTTAAAGCAGTTATTGCCGTCTATTTTCTACAACCGAACTTATAACGAAGAAACAAAACAGTTCAATTTTAACAAAGAATGATGTCGGGTTTTATATTCTGAATATAAAACCCGACTGAAAACGTTTTGTCCAAGGTGCATAATTTTTCATATCAATCAATACAGATACAACAATTTTTAACCCTTTATTTACTGACGGTACTTGAAAAATACCATTTAAATCTGGCTTATATCTTTACTATATGACTATTTTTGCTGATGGTATTCAAAAGAACACGGATAATGTAACCCAAATAACATTAAGTTAAAATAAGATAAAAGTTGGAATTAAAAATATTTAATTAATTGTTAAATTAAGATATTTCCGTTAATTATATTTTTTTCTCGGGTTCCCTAAAATTATTCTGCATAGGAAACTAAACTACTGGTACAAAAATAAAGTTGAAAAATTGATGGCAACATAATACGGTAAATAAAGGGTTATTAAAGCAAGTCTGCAACTCAAACAATCTAAATCGAATATGTTAAGTATCCATTCGTTACTTTTCAGCAAGCAAGGAGATGGATAACTACGCCCACGACCAAATTAATTCACATATTATTTTTTTTTTTTTTTTTTTTTCTTTTCGCCAAAGTTTACCATTTTACAAAAACAAAATTTTCAAATGAAGCATTAATTAATGATAAGCAAAAAGAAACTTTTAACGTGCATTTGGTAAATTTTGAAACGATTTTTTTTTAATTATGAAGGAATTAAAATGCATTTATTTATTAGAAACACCAAATAATAAAAAAATAAAAGGATACAGATTTGCTATAGCGCTCCTGTTATTAAAACTATTTTTAAGAAATTCCAATGTAGTGAAATTTAAAAGAATAGATTATTTCTTCAAAAGAGGGAAAAATTACATTTAAGATATTATTTTAGCAATTTGTTTATCATTAAAACAGCAGTTTGCATACGGCAACACATAATAATTATTCCCTTACACTAAAATTTAGATGTAGACACAAAATGTAAAACAATTTTAGACGTACAATCCAGCAGTTAATAGTTAATTAAAAACTTAGAAAGGTGTAATTTTTTTTTTTTTCAGATTTTATTCAATCATCCCGTTAAAATAATAAATCCTTTTAATTAATTTTAGCGACATTTCAAAGGAAGGAACTAAATTTTAAAATCAAACATCTAAAATAATACTATCGCGTAGGATTTCTAATTCTTGTAAATGCATCGAAATTGCTCATATCGTTATAGAAACGCTTATAAACAAAATTGCCTTTTTCATATAAATAAAATTGTTCACTACAGATTGTTAATGTACGAAGAAGTGAAAAGGGTGATTTTGAAATACATTTTATGCACAACAGAATTTCATTATCCAATCTCAACCAATAAAGTTTCTGTTAAACGAGCCGACATCACAAAATCGAACTGTTCATACTTTTTTTCCATAAAGTCAAAAATGCGGAAACTTGTGAATGCTCGGGGAATGATTTTATATAACTGCAGAAGTTATTTAGAAGAAAAGATTATTTTAAAAAGTTCCATTCTTAAGAATTTAATAAAGAAGGAATGAAAATTTAAGTATTTCAATGTAAAGATGGTACAGTAAATGCTGACTTCACAGGGAAAGAAGATATTTTTAAACAACTGGAAAAATTCAAAAACAAGTGAAAATCGATTGATTTTAATATGTTAAATGTTAAAGCTTTGTAATACTAGTGGATTTATTTTTAAAATTTCAAATAAACAATTGAAAAATCTAGTCAAAGAAAATAAATCATGTTTTAAAATTTAGTCTTACCTACTAGAAAATCAATTCGAGTCTATGTAAGTAATTTCGCCAACACAAATTAAAATTCACAACTGTTATTCTTTTTCTAAACAACTACAGTCTCTATTAACATAATTTTCTATTATCTGTTATCGCATGTTAGAAACACGGTATTATGTGGTGATTCAGCTATTCTTTCCGGTAAAAAAAAACACTCGCCCTGTAATACATGATTTATCTGTTTAACGTGTTCCTACTCAACATCTTAACACAGTATTTTAGCATGCTGTTGGCTCGTTTCCCACAGGCAGAGAAAAAAAAAAGAAAAAAAAAACATCATTGTACGAATCAGATATGTCAATAAGATTCTCTACAATATACTCTAAAACTCCATTGGTGTCTCTGATTAGAAAGTCAACTAAACGAATTGAAAAAATGGTACAGTTTCAGTTTTGGAAATCCAAATACCAGGCCGTTTTGGGGAGTTTCAGAGTTCAGGTAAGACTGACCATAAAATTTAACTGCTGCACAGTATTAATTGTAAACACAATAAATTAATAAATATTACCTACCGCTAAAAACTAAAGCACTGTTTTAATTTTTGCAAACACTAAACATGAATAAGTACACAACTAATGTAATGGGTTATTTTTTATAAAAGCTATAAATTAATGAATATCACCTAATATTAATGACACCTGACACAAACTAGTGGATAAATTAACTACATTATTCGTTCTCACTGATCAATTATTTTTATTTTTATTTTTACAACCATTACACTTTTGTCCCATATTATTTTTAATGACTCACCGAGACTTTAACAAATAAGAAAAAATCATAAAATGTAAAAAATGAATCATTGACATTCGAAATAAATGCTTCTTATTGTTCTGAGCTGAGAGACACCGATGACGATTTTTTTCTAATGAACAAGGACGACTCATTTTTCCAGGCAAACTGAGCGTCTGACATAAATTCTCGGTGACAAAAGCGCCGCGCTTTTTATATTCATGGACCGCCCGTAGAATAGTTTCTTAATATTCTTCCGATGTGGAATTTCTTCATTTCTTGGAATAGAACGAGTTCTGCAACCTTCTTCGATTGTTCGGGTAAAAAAAAGTAGTTTTGGTTCTTTTTCCGAAATAATTTCCAATACTTTTACTGCATTTTTTCGGAGGATGGTTGGCATTGTTTTCTTTTCACACGCTATGCGGAGCGATTTATTAGCCGATTGCTCGCCGAGCTTAAGCAGCGAGTAATAATAAGAAATAAGTCGTTTTTCCGGTTTTCTGCTTTAAAGTTTCGGATTCTGGGCCTCAATTTTCCTCGCCAGGCTTCAATTTCCTTCATGGAAAAGAACTAGAATAAGATTTAATTAAAAGACATCAAAGGTAAACAAATACTTGTTTCAAAACTACTCTTTCTTTTAAGATAAACTATAAAATTGAGAATAATTACTGGTGAAAATTTTGGCGAAATATTTCATTTAACTTACTTCATTTCTAAACAGTCGGTTTTTATAAAATCATTCGAATTTAGTTTCTATTTTCATTTTTCAGGAATTCACTCATTTCTATATCTGCAATTAATAAGCGTTTTAATGCTATTTTTATTATTTTAAATGTCATTTTGTCAAATCATAAATTTTTATAAAATTATTTTGAGAAAAATGAATTGTATAGTCATTATAACAAAAATAATTATAAAGTTTTTTTAAAAAAAAAAAACATTTCCAAGACATAACTGTCATGCGATCAAATAGTTTAAATTTTATTTCACATTTTTAGCGCCGTCTTGTAATGAATTTAAGAAAGAAAATGACTTTAAAACCAATAATTTTATGATTATGAATTATAAATTAAAATTTAAAAGATGGAAAACTATTAAAATAAAATCTTTAAAAAATTGCTGAACATACACAAAAAAAAATCTGTCTTTAAAAAATATTTTCTTTAAAGGTAATATGAGAATTATATCTGTTCACAAACTATTTCAGAAAAAAATTAATTCGATGTACCCTAAAGGTCTAACCCTAAAAGTAAAGATTTATATCAAATTTTGGATGAAATTATTTAAGGAGAAATCTATTACATCTGTTTTCATGTAACAGGTAAGAAGAAATGTGTAATATCTGCGCAAAGAGCTATATGGATGAAATTTTAAGTTTCATCACTAGCTAATATTTGGAATTAAAACTATCAACACGTTAACTAGTTGTTTGTTTGTAAGCCTGTAAATACCATAATATTGAAATAAACCTGATATTGTATCAGATTTTGAATTAAATCAGATAGACTTTTAACAGTTTCGATATTTGCAAATACAGTAACAATATATATATATATATATATATATATATATATATATATA
>JAPMOQ010023314.1:7816891-7844437 GCA_026543055.1 Argiope trifasciata | reverse complement strand
TATATATATAAAGAAATTCGGTACGTGATGCTGCCATAAAAATTAGATTTAAACCAAATTAATTCATGGGATTGGAAATAAAAATGCAACAATTTATGACAGTATATAAATAGTCAAGAAAAGAACTTCCAGTTATATATATATATATATATCCTTCCATATATATATATATATATATATATTACAAGCATATCACTCTGATTTTTAAGCTCTCCCCTTTATCCCTTATTCGTCCCTCCCTTTTATGTGTATGAAAGAGAGAGCAGAATATTTTTAGATCTACCTACATTCAAATTTAAAATATTTTGAATTTATTGATTTATTCTTCGTTTCACTTCCTTTAGATACTCAAATTCGAATTATTGCAAAAAAGGTAACTTTCAGAACTGGGGGAATAAAAAATATATATTAAATTTGAATTTAAATCTAATTTCAATTTAAGAGTTTTGGACTTAAATTTAATTCTAAATTTTTTCATCTTAAAAAAATAAAAAGATGAAAGGGGGAAGGGAATCCCAATACCTCGGTTCCCAAACGATTCCGACCCCAAACCTCTCCCTCGTTATATATATGTATATATACACCTTTAATCTGCAACACCTCCTTTACTGCACCCCCTTCACCTAATTTTCGTTTGGCGTTTCATGCCATAGTACGTGATCGATCGATTTTTACCGAACGCACCCCCTAGATGAGATTTGAATGACTGACAAAGCGCCAACTGTTTTGGGAAGGGCTGACACAACATCACTCTCCTCCTTCCCTTCTTCTACCCCCACCCCAAGACAAAATGCTCGTGATAAATTGGCTTTTTAAAACGAGGTACGCGCATGTTTTTTTTAACAACATAGAAAGAAGTTACAACTTAAATAGAAAAAAAAAGGAGAACATTTCCCTCCCACTTTATGTTTGGACGCCATGCACACGCCGGAAGTGACGTCTCCTGTTATTTCCTGTCTTTGGAGACAGGAAAAGTGGATCGGTTGAGACAAAAGACACTGCGAGGAGATGCGGAAATGAAAAAGAGACGGATTTTACACGAGTGATCATTTGAGTCAGTAGGAAACAGAGTAGACTAGTAGGAAATCTCTTAAGGATATTCGGCGAAATCTTATCAAACAGAAAGAAATAATAACATTGAAGTATATTAATATACAGCAATACTGCTAGAAAACTTTATCATCAACTTTGTACATTAAAAAACATGCCCCTTTAAAGAAATAAAGAAGTTAATAAACATATGAAATCCAAAAATTCAAATTAAAGCATTTCAAATGTTGACTAAGATCTTGGCGAAAGACTAAAACTTTCCCTGTTTTAACTTTGTACGGAAAGATTGTTACAGATTATCAAATTTTTGCAAGAAAGGCCATTTTAGAAACGAAGTACATTATTAAGAAATCTCATCATATATTCGATAAAACCCTACGGGCATGGAAAAAATAAGGATTTTTGTAAATTATTTAGGCACAATGGTTCTTAAAACTATGAAACTATCTTTTTTACAGCGAAACATAAACTTCTTTCTTAAATACGAGTTAAGCTATGTAACTAATTAAGTATTTCACAGTTGACTTTCATCTAAATAAAAGTCGAAAATTTCATCTGATCATTCCTTACACTGAGATTCTCGGCACTTTACCATATCAAATTCTCCTCCACGGTTTCTGTCTGGTTCAGTAAAAAACAAAATAGATTAGGAAATCTCATCAATTATTCAAAGAAATCTTATTAAATATACAGAAGAAAGAATAACATCGATGCAAACTAGTTTGAAAAATTTTATTACCAACTTATCAGCCAACCATAAATTAACCAACTTATCAATTTCAACATAAATTCTTTTATAGTTATGTGTTGACGTATGAGACTTTGAAATTAAAATTTAAGTATTTCAAAAGTTGAATTTCTTCTTGACGAATAATTTAATTTCCTCTAGCCGATAACTTGACCCCCCCCCCCACATACACACACTTTTTTGAAGAATTTATTCATTCTGTAACTTTGATTAGCATCAACCAGTTGCGAAAAAATTCTCTAAAAGCAACTATTTGCGGATTAGTTTATAATAAATAAAATTCAAAAATAAATATAACTAATAATGAATATTATATAAAAATAAATAATGCTTTTATTTATATTAAAATATTGAAAAAATATGTTCCACAGAAATTGGAATTTCAACAGCATTCAGTTATACTAGAAATACCACTTCATTATATTCAGTTTCAGGAAATACGGATAGGATCATTTAATTAATTGCTAAAAACAACGCAGTTTAGAATCAATCTAATGCAATATATCTATTGAATCTAGATGAAATCTAAAATTTAGAATTTGCAATTTTTAAATTTTAATTAATAATACAATACCGATTTTGATTTTAAAATATATTTAAACCAGTTTATTATTTTATATCAGATTCATTTATCTCAATAATCTCTCTTTAAAAATTTAGTTCGCAATGATCTATCCATTATAATTGCGTGAAAAAGCAAAAAATATTAAGAAATGTTGCACCTTTCAGTATTTTCTGTACAAAATAATATAGTTATTGAAACGATTTTTTGTCCAAAATTAAGCGTAATTAGAAAGCTTAATCCCTAACGCCTTAGATTATAATATATCTGATTTGAGCACCAAATTGCTAAAAGTTTGCTTTTGAAATCTGTAATTAAATTATAATATAATGAATTTAAAGGACAATAATCTCTTCGTCATGTTTAAGTATTTCAGATGTCCTGAATTTATATAAATCGAAATTACAAGTTGATGGCTTAAAGGAGATGAGACATTCAATTAAGTTATGTGCCAAAGAAGATAAATGCATTCTTCCAAAACAAGATCCAAATTTCTTAATTATAGGTCGTGAAATCTACTCTCTTTCCAATCATACGAGCATCTCGATTTTTAAAGATGGTAGATTAATAAGTCGCAATTTTAACAAAATCTTTTCTCAATAGGTTCTTCGGACCTTCTCTTTAAAAAGTGTGAAACTTTTTACTTGTCTGTCTTTACCCTGTGAAAAGACGATGGATTTGAGAAAATTTCCGATAAAAACTCAGACATAAACGGCATTTTATACGTCCCACGAATGGCACTGGACGAATTCCGATTGATCAATGCTTTCTAACTATGACCTATGGAAAATCAAGTCACAGGTCATCGGAATGACACAATAATTAACATCCATAGTGAATAACGTCCCGTGAGATAGCAGATAGTATTGCACGACTAAAAGTACTACTTCAAAATTTTATTTGCCACCCTGGCTTTCTAGACCTAGAAATACAAATTATTTATTTTATCCCACAATGTTCACGCGGTTAAGACATGGAAAGATTGAGAGATACGAACAGGCGAGAAAAAGTTATGGATTATGTTTTCTGGCAGCGTTTTTAACTGAACATTCAGTAGAAATACTAAACCAATGCTCGTTTTAACTTTGAATTGCCTGTTACAATAGATATTACTAATAAATGTCGAAACACAAATGTAGACCAGTTTCCTTTAAAAGTGCACCAAGAATTCTACCTCAGAGAATAACTTTCTTAAATGCTCTAATCTCATTTAGATAAATGGAAAATACCACATATCTTTTTATATTAGTCTTCAGCACACTAGCATAACTAGTTATTTTAGTCAAGTCAAGATTCACATGCCAATGCACACCAGCAAAAAAACTACAGATTGTGGAGTAAAACGATATTACTTTTATTACGGTTGATTAGATATTTTTTAATATTTCAAGCCCACCATTTTCTTTTTTTTTTTTTTTAGCATTTGTTTAAGTGAAAAGAGCATTCTTTTCAAATTTCTTGAGAAGAAAAGTGGCAACAAAAGACGAATGAGCAAATAGGCGGTTTCTCTTTTATCCAAGACAACGAAAAGAGAATTCTGGGATTAGATAACCAGCCAGTATTTAAAATCACACAATCAATCGAATTATACAAACTTGTTCATCAACTTTTTTTGTTTTTGCCATAGAAAATTTATTTATATCATCTGGGTTAACTATTATAATTATCTCATTCAAAATGATAAATAGAAAAATGTTGCTCATTCCCCTTCTTTTTTCTTCTTTTTCTGGAAGTTTTTATTTTCATACACAAAATATCTGTATAAAAATTATTTCAGCATGATTGAATTAGGTGAATAAAAAAATGTGATTAATAATATTTCCTTCGTTTACTTTAAATGAAAATGAACATATAAGTAGAATCTATATGCTTGATTATATATAACTGTTTTAAATGCATTTAAAAGAGTAGGGCTATAGTTTATGTACTCTTAGATTAATTTAACGAAGAATGATTTCAATACACGGTTTTATTACAGTTTCTGCCTGCGTCCTGGCTTCGAGTCCCAGTTCGGGCAAGGTTCTTCTTCCTTTTTTTTCTATCTTTGGGATATGTGGATGTGACCTCCCGTACAAAGAAGTTGTGCTAGCGAATGAGTGATGCGTGAGTGCAAAGTCGTACTCTTGACTCTAGTTGGCGTCACTAAAAACAAGAGACGCACCAAATTGGCTTAAATCGCTTTCTTCGTAATAGCGGGCTTGCCCAATGGCAAGTACTATAAGAAACAGCAGCAACATTATAATTCATGCCTCAATACGATTTTTTTTTTACGAATTTGTAATTTTATTTGTTTTTTACTCATTCTAACTGATATACTATTCATGTATTTATTTATTTTTCTTTTAAAATTTAATTTTATAGGAAATGTTTTAAAAAATCCTAACTATTATCATACATTTCTTATAAAAACAAATATCAGCATCTAAAAAAATCACATAAAAATATTTACGTTACTCATTACACTTCTTAATAATATTTTCTAAATAAAATTCAAACTGCATTTTCTAATTTAAAAAAACAAATCTCTACAATCTTTTTCTTCGAATAATATTTCGACCTTTTTGCATGAAATTTTGGCGCTGGCAGAATCAAAAAACTTTCGCCAATCTTTTAAGATAACAACAATCAACAAATAAATCTAATACTATAATACGAGGAATGGTTGCCAAGTCGAAAATCGCCCCAGAATTAATAAACTCCGGTAAACTTGGGGGTCTGGGGTTTTTGGCCACGAGGAATCGATTGGCGCCGGTTTTGAAGCTCTACGGTCGAGTAGTTCGGAGTTACAGATAGGATATTTTCAAACTTTATTAGTTCGCCATAATGGCTACTTAAATTTTCAAGCGGTAACGTGCTGCCATCTATAGCCAATATGGCGAACTAATAAAGTTTTATATTTATGCTGTTATAGGTTTATAATATGTTTCTTATGTATGCATATATGTTTGGTTTTTCTAAATAAATTTGTCAAAAATATTGAACTTCAACACACTTCAATCTTTACCTTTACTTTACCTTTGTATAGAATAGTTCCCTTTCCAAACTCTAACTTTGTTTAGAATAGTTTACAATGGTGCACTTTAACCGGTTATCTTTTCACCAATGGTTTCACAAATTTCCTTATGGCATGTATTGTTTTGATAAATCACAATTGAAAATTTAAATCTTCCGTGTTAGCTTCGATACCTGTTTTCTCCGAGCGGAGCTCAGTCACCCGCTGGTAGATATTAAAAGAATTAAACACGTTGCATTAAATATAAGTCTTTTTCTATTAATTCCAGAAACGGAGACGAATAATATTATTTAACTATTCTCCCAATTATTTGGACATTCATAATAATTTTACCATACTTTAAGCAAGTACAACAAAGTCTCCATTATCCGAACTGATTAGTGTAGCTATCTGAGATAATTACAAATTTGGTTAATAGAAATTAAATATTAAATCGTAGCTTTTTTTATTTTCAAAATCATTTATTTCAAATGATAAAAGTATATCTTCAAATTTTACCACGTATTAATATTTTAAGAAATTTAAAACGCAAGAAGAAAGGAAGAAAATATCATATATGACTTTAGCTGTTTCTTCTGCATTTTTCCAATAATTCTTTCTAAATATCAATCTTCTTCCCATCTCCCTTCCCCCCCCCCAAAAAAAAAAGAAAAGAAAAGAAAAAAGAAACAACAAAAGCGAAACGCAACAGCTGTACATCTTGCATTTTCTCAATGATTCTTTAAGAACATTCACTCCATCATCCCTCCTTCCATAACAACAAAGCGAAATGAATTTTTGTTTACCCTTTCCTTTTCTAAATTACTTCTAGAGTTTATAAAAATACATCTCCCGATAGCGACATCCTGCAAGCAATCACATCACAAAAATCGGCGCCAATGGAGAAAAAAAAATTTTAAAATCACTTATTTTATTATTAAAAAATAATTATTGTTACAATTTTCTGGCATGGAATGGGTTAACAAAACGCTCGATCGATAGTTAATCTAAACTCTATAATGATAAATTTTTCGAATAGTTGATATTTCCATAAAGGTTAACAATACCGTTCAAACAATAATCATTAACAAAACTAATTTAATAATATTTTATACTCAGATTGCATTATATAATGAGCATCGCGATACTCTAATTAATTTCAAGTTAAAATAATTTCTAATTAATGCGTTCTATATAATATTATATGTCTCGCTCAAAAGAAAAAATTTTACATCTAGTGACATAAATTGATGACGATTCCGGCCATGAAAAATATTCTGGAAGATGGATGAAAAACATCTACAGCGATTATTTATATGCATTATATGATGATAGGATTATCATCATACGCTGAAAAGGGAGATAAGTAGATTTAAACAGGTGGAATTGATAGGACTGAGCAGAAGATCAAGTCAAAATAAGACATGAAGTTATTTATTCATGTTGCAAACCTACCCCCTCCCTTCTTCTCAGTCACTAAGCAATGCACTATGGTTTTAGTTTGATTCCTAAACAAAGAACATAAATCTGCAGTTTCAAGGAGCTAATTTTTACAGGCCCCGAATTTACTTGATGATTTCTATATTACACCAAGACTGCCAAGTTTTATATTAGATTAAAATGTCAAGATTTCAAACAAATGATTGCATTTTTGGGTCTATTTGGCGATTTTTTGATTACATGAAGATCGCCAAGACGAATTTGAAGCTAAGGTAGCAACAGTTAGTAGCTTCTACCGATTATAATATGTATTTGATGTTAAGTACTTGTTTATTCTTATGGACCCTAAATTTACTATGCGATTTCTAAATGAGCTCGCCAAATTCCATTATAAATAAAATGCCAAGATTTCGTTAAAATGATTGCATTTAAGGATTTACTAAGCGATTTTTAGATTATAACATGATCGCCAAGCCGAGTTGCCATTTGCAAAAGCAGCAACAGTTTATAACTTTTAGAGTTATTACAGTTATAAGTTACTTTTATAACAGTTTATAACTTATCTTGGAAATAGCAAAAATAAAAATCGCATTGATACAAGCAGTCCCAATATATCGAAAATATTATAACAATATAAGAGCTTTGATTTTAAAAAAGGAATAAATAATAAATAATTTTAAAATACAGTGGCCAAAAATGTGAGAAATAATCGTCTATCTATTCTTTCACCTAAGGTGTCTACTAGAAAAAACTTAAAATAACAAAAGAAATTGCCAAAGAGCAATCGGTTATTTTTTCTTCCCCTGTTTCAAAAATTTTATTACATACACAGAAATTAATAATTATTGCTTTAAATAAACAAGTTCATAAATTTCATTTACACTAAATAAAAAATAACAATAACGTCGATTGCATTTAATTTTATAGAAATATATCCAACCTATTAGTGTAGTTTACATATTATAAATGTAAATTTCAGATTCCGTTTTTGAATGCATTCCTAGGAAATGAAGGTTTATTATGGAAATATAAATTTGTTTTATTTATTTCATTTTTCAAACTGTAGTTGTAAATGTAACGCTTAATTACGTTGATCCACTTTCTAAATTGGAAAAATGCTGAAAATGGACGAAGTAATAACTTTTACGATAATCTGAAACTAAAAGATGTTTCCACATCAAAACGGGCTATTATACTTTTAAAAAAAATCTCAAGAATCTGGTTGTCACAAATCGCATGAATGATATAGAAAATAATGTGAACATTAACAGAGATGTTAGCAGAAATTTTTTTTTAAAAAATACTGAATGGAAACATTAAGATTTTTCTACTTCATCCATGAAAAGAAAATAAAATGAAAGAGCATAAATATGAAATAATAAAAATGGCGGACCTCAACTCATTGATCTTTGCTATTTATGAATACTTAAATTTACTAGCACATTAAGAAATTAATAGATTTCAGCATGGAAAAAAAAAAAAAGATAAATACTTAGAACAACACCAAACCAGAAGTCGAGATTTCGCATTCCATAATAACGCTAACCAAAAGAACGGATATATATTTTTAACTACTTATTAGAAATGATACTTAAAAAATGCGCATAATGATTTCTTTGCAATATGAGTATAATGAAACTTTTTTTTTTTTTACTAACAATACATAAGACGCGTTCAGTTGGTTATAAGGTATTGTAAAGAAAACTATGCAGATTCGTCTTGCTTTGGTCGGATTGGGCCAAGAATCTGATTCATTCACAGTATTGGAGAAAAGATCATATGTCAGATTTCATTAACTTTGCTTGTTGAAATTTTGGATTGCTATGTTCACTTACTTCATATAAATAAATAGATCGATAGTCACTGAAATATTACAGATTCATACAAAATTTAATAAACATATACATCTTCGATGATAAAAAAGTACACCAAAATTTACTCACTTCATTTCTTGCATTTTTGAGTTATTATGTATTGAGTTATTATTAATAGCGACACTTTTTGAAAATTAAAAAAAAAATGTCAAATTCTTGAATTTCGAAAACGGAAATCCACCAAATTCAAGATGTCGAATTTTTCGACATGAACTAAAATATCCGCTCGTATGCAATAATAATGGAATATTATGAAAATAAACATTAAAGAATTTAAATTATTTAATTTTCTTAAATAGTATTTGATTGAAAATAGAAATTAATAGCGATTAAAAGTTATAAAGCGATTAAAATACTTTAATTTTGAACGAAATGCATTCAAAAGCGTAAAATAAACAGCGATAACTTAGCGCAAAATGTTTCTGCGGGTCATTCACCGCGTATATGTTTTCACTGTATCCAAAATGAAACCGAAATCATCACACCATCAACTTTGTTTTTAAAAGCATCGGATGCAATTTCATAACAATTCTCAAAATGAGTAAATACGAAACGAAAGCAAAATTAAAAAGTCAGGAAGTTATGAAGAATTAGAAAAAGCATAAATAGAAAACGAAAAACCAGGGTTATTACAAAAATTCATTTCCTTAAAATAACATCTGTCATTTATACTATTTATTTTGTCATACGATTTTTCTATTCTCGTAGAAAAAGGCGAATAGATTATTGTTTATTTTGTAGAATAAGATTTCTTTTGCAAGCTAATAATAATAAAGAATTCGAACGATACATAAAGAAAATGGCTCATCTCAACTGATATTGAATATTATTTCAAAAACATCGCTTACAATAAGTTGAATGCTCTCAAAAGAATTCAGATCAAGACACAAGTGCATAGTGCTTTTCACTCTTGAAATAACTTATACTCATAATATTTTTGTTTAAAAGCACACTTTTTTTGAACAAATAAATACTTGTATAGAAGTTGGAAAATACAATGAAGACAGACATATAAAAAAAAGTTCAAGTATAGTGGAAAATAAAATTTTAATGTACGCTACAAAGCCCTTTTATATGCTTTAAGGAGGAACGTAAGCAGCATAGCCATTAAACGTAAAATTAATTTGAAAATTGATTCATTCGCGTTTTATTTCATAATGATTCATTGTTAAATAATTCATGAAAATGATTCCTTACGATTTGGTTTTAATGACGATCAAAAAACAACAAGAAAAAAATTCGCCATTTTATAAAAATATAACTACCTAATAGCATCATCAAATGTTACATAGTCAGATGTAAAATCATAAATGCTCTTCTGTCAACAATATATATATATATGTAAATGTGTATAATCATTTACATGTCATCTTTAAAGTAAAATTTTGTATAGGTTTTAATAATTCGTTTTCCTTATTAATATTGATTTATAATGGATAGCATAACTTAAAATTTAAGAATTTCCATTAACACATAAGATTTAAACACTTGAATTCACATGATACTAAAAGACCATGTCAACTGCTTAATATTCGGCGGACTTTGCGAGATTATTGTGATCCCCCCCATCTGTACATTGGCTTGATCTTCAATAGAGTCAAATTGCACAGGCATTTTTTGGGCGTAATATTTAGTTAAACGATTCCATGATGACTTTGGGACTATTTTATCGTTCGTTGGAATATCATGTAAAAGAAAATGTTAAGCGAACAATGTAAAGTAAGAGCATGAGGCCACAATGGGAAAGTGCAATTTTAAATGTAATTCTCTTTTCACTTATTTCAACGTTTTCAATTTGCCTTCCATTTCATTATGTTCCAGTCAGCAGCCATATAAAAATTCGAATGTGTGTGTGTGTACATATATATATTTCAGTCAATTTTATGACTAAAAACTGAACGTTTTAGGGCTGACTATAAGGCTGAACGTTCCTGATTCCAATTTTGCTGAAAATATATACTTTACATTGTCCATATAAATCATTCTGATGTTTATACAGATAAAAAAAACTGGTCAGAAAATTGTGCATTTTTTATTGTAATTTCTATATATATATTTAACCACTTTACATTAGTTTCTGTGCAGACTTTTGAAAGTTGATCGATCGATTTCGGCATTAATTTCAACCTGTTGCACTTAGCCTTTGATCCATGCGACTTTGGAGAAAGAAGAAAATTCTTCATTCGAACAAATTCTTAAATATGATTTGATCACATTTAATCTATTTGGTAGCTGTTCCATAACCTTAAATCTCATTGCATTTCTTGACTCAGATATGGACAGTTTTTCACTGCCTTTTTCAGAAAAGAAGGACTGCTGCCTACTGTATATTTTCCAAGTTGTGCTTTCTACGGGACAGGAATGTTTCCAAAATAGAATACGTTCTTGTTCCAACTATAACGGACTTGGGTGGTCAATGATTACCGCGATGACGCAGCCACGGTGGCTTTGTCCGGTAAAAACCTTAGTACTTGAAGAATTCGATAATCCTGCGGTTGTAAAGAAATTCATCAAGTTCACACCAGGGTCACTGATTATCTCCAGAACTTGGGAGCTTAATTCGTAGACAGAAGGCAGAAAGAAGACATACAAGACAGAATATATATGACAAGAAAACATTCTATAATCTACGAAATGAAAAAGCTCTTCATTTGGAAAGAGGCAGATAATTCTAGATGATAGAACAGGTAAGAGGGAGCGGTGAAAGTTCCGCGACCTCTGCTTGACCTTGGGCACGTAGAAAAGTGAAAAGAGAGAGGAGTGGAAAACAGGTCTTCCTCCCTCCGCAGGATATCCTGTACGGGATCACGGTTTCTTGCGGTCACCGGAATTTCAAGCATTCCCTTCGGACTGCGGAAACTAAGCCATTGTGGCCTCATGCTCTTGATCGCCAGAGTTCACAGACTTCTCCAGTCACTCTGTCATCGGGAAAACGGAATTTTTCTAATTTGTTTCAATTAATTAACATAAAAATATTCAATATTATTTCATCGAAGGTTTATAAATAATTCTCCCGAAGTCAAAAGTCAAATCTTTTTTAAACCAGTGAAAGAAGTTCCACAAAACTCTCTTATAAATTTGTCATGACAGAGAAATACCTTGTATGGTACTGGCGAACAATAATTGTGAAATATTAACTTTTGATGTGAATTCAGCCTTTTAACTGAATCTATCGTATAATCCTTTGCAGGTAATTTGGTGATTAATCATTGGTATGTGACAACGCATTAAAGGCGGGAGTCGTAGTACTACGATTTGAATCCGCGTTACCTAGCATACTTTCGTCATGATCCTCCGCCTTTAATGTGTTCAATGTAAGTACCGGAAAATCGAATTTGTGTTTTATTAAACACGTTTTTCTCAACCAATTTTATCAAAAAAACGGACACAAAATTGCACTTGCAGTCATAAAATACCATATCAAATTTGTTATATTTAAGTCTTTGTGTTTTTGAATTATTCCGCTTGCATGTTTCAGAAAGTAGACCGATAGACAATTAACTCAAAGTAAATTAGATTCAAAATTTGACCGATGGACTTATACCACTGTCGATGTTAAATCTGAGCACCAATCTTTTATTTCTAGCTCTCTTCATTTTGTAATTATCATGTTAACTTATATTAGAATAATCTTGACTAAAAATTTATTCAAAATTTGATAAGATATCAGCAAATGTAAAGAGTGTATACTAAATTTCAATCATTTAACTCTTGGCGTTTTTGAGTTATCTTTGCACATACAAAGAGATAGACGGACATTTTATAAATATTTATTTTCGTACTCGAGAAAATCTAAAATGTGGAGATTCATCAAAATCTCGAGTTCGAATTTTTTATTGATTATTATACTTTCTCGGTACTATATATACAAGAAAGAAAAAAATGGATCTATAATTTTTTATATAGATATTCATAAAGAGCAGATGTAACAAATATTTCAACATTTTTACAAAAAAATGAATGCAGATGTTCCAATTCCTTCTCCTCATTGTTTGATGACCGCGTTTTGGGTATAGTAATTAAGTGAATTTTCTATACATAAACTTGAAGGGGAGCAGCGCTGCTATTTATCACTTCATGTTCGATCGCGTAACAGAACATCCTGCCCCCACCTCCACCCCCTTTGTATCTCCACTTCCAAAACCTGAAAACACGCGAATTCTATTAAATTTGAGAAAATGCAACGCTTAATCCCCTGTTTTCAAATTTTCCGTCTTTAATTTTAGACGAATATTATTACAAATATTCGTCTTAATTTTTGTCAACTTAAATTTTTTTGACAGATAATTACTCATATGCTTCAGAAATGGAGAGGGAAATTTTAAAATTTAAAAAGAAAAAAAAGTTAATTTTTTCCTCCTTTTGTCTCTCAAATATCAATTTTGTATGATAAAATGTAGAGTAAAAGATAGTATTTGCTAAAATTAGCTATTACTTTAATAATAATAATAAAACATTGAACAGTTTTATGGACATTTAAATTTAGAAAAAAAAATTATTTAGAGAAAAAATTAAAAATATACTTATTACTCATTAAAAATTACTTATTACTTACTATGACCTCATTAAATGCTAATTTTAGCAAATACTTCTTCGGCAGTATGCAAGAAGTATTAACTAAAATAAGCATATAATGAGATCATAGTAATAAGTATATTTTTAATTTTTTCTATAAATATTTTTTTTTTTCCCTTTTTCGAAATTTAAATGTCCTTAAAACTGTTCAAGGTATTATTATCATTATTAAAGTAATAACAAAAAATCCATATTTAAAATTCCTATTAAACATTTTTTTTAAACTCAGCATTTATATTTCTTATTGTTTTAAATATTTAAAAGTCAATTTTAGAACAGAAAAATACCTTAAAGAAAAGAGAGAAAGTTCTTAAGATAGTTCAATATGTGGATATAAAATTACAGGATAATTAGAAAAAAAAATTCCGATAACAAAAAGTTTTAACGAAAGATCAATGTATATGATAAAGCAACATTTCTACTTGGGAATAACTGTGAATTTAACTTTTTTTTTAGATCAATAGATAGTACAATTTATGAAGAAATTGTGATTTTTATATTAGATTCTTATCAAAATGGTGTAAGAGTTCGATGTGTTCTTTGGGTCAAGGAATTCAAATCGACTAAAACTGCCCACTGTCAATGCTGGGGTTACATAAAGGACAGAGCATTTTGCAAGGTAAGTTGAAGATATTGATACATTTAAAGATCCCAGATGTTGTGCTTAATGTTACAGTCGAAGTTTGTACTTTTTAAAATGTGTAAAAAACGTTTAAGGTTTTAAAAACATGTTGTAGTCATAAACAAATTACAGTGAACTTTATGTATATTCCCAATTTCAAATAGCATATTTCGTTATTACCAGCGGGTGACCGAGCTCCGCTCGGAGAAAACAGGTATCGAAGCTAACTCGAAGATTTAAATTTTCAATTGTGATTTATCAAAACAATACATGCCATAAGAAAATTTGTGAAACCATTGGTGAAAAGATAACCAGTTAAAGTGCACCCTTGTAAACTATTCTAAACAAAGTTAGAGTTTGGAAAGGGAACTATTCTATACAAAGGTAAAGTAAAGGTAAAGATTGAAGTGTGTTGAAGTTCAATATTTTTGACAAATTTATTTAGAAAAACCAAACATATATACATACATAAGAAACATATTATAAACCTATAACAGCATAAACATAAAACTTTATTAGTTCTCCATATTGGCTATAGATGGCAGCATGTTACCGCTTGAAACCTATAAGCCATTATGGCGAACTAATAAAGTTTGAAAATATCCTATCTGTAACACCGAACTGCTCGACCGTAGCGCTTCAAAACCGGCGCCAATCGATACCTCGTGGCCAAAAACCCAAAGTTTACCAGAGTTTATAAATTCTGTGGCGATTTTCGACTTGGCAACCATTCCTCGTATTATAGTATTAGATTTCTAAATTTTTTTTTCTGAAAGGTAAAAAGATCGATGAAAACTTTTGTCCTCTCACTAAGATGCCCAATCAATGAAAATGTTGATGTTAGCCCGCAAAATGCAATTCTGACAAAATTTATATTCTTAAATTTATATTAGCGTTTCAATGACAATAAAATACAATAAGTAACAATTATTTTTTTAAAGAAGTTGAGTTTTATCTCCCTCTCTTTCTTTAATTTTCTATCACATTTTCATAGCTTTATATTTAAACAATTGTTGAATGAAGGTACTTTAAAAATTAGTTTTGAAAATACACAAACGGAAGGTTAGTGTGTACCAGTTATCAAATACACATTTTTAAATTGGTCATTTGAAAAATTAGTTTTTTGAGGAGTCAAAGCATAATTTAATAAAATTATGCCACAAAAAAAAAGAAAACATAAATAAAAATTAAGAATTAGAAATTAAAAGAATATAAAAAGAAAAAAGAAAATTAAATTGATAAACTAAGAAGAAAATAAAAATCAAGAATTATAAATAATGCAATAAAAAAATGGGAAACTACCTATAAGAGGAAAGGGATTTTAAATTTAAAAGAAAGAGAATTCAGTTTCCTTTTATAGACTCATATGAGTAAATACGTTGATTTTAATTAATTAATTTGTAAAGCGTATAATTATTTTTTAATAAATTAATAAAAATAAGTCAAGCTAAACCATAATATAGACTGAAATTATAGATGCCAGGGAAAAATCCATGAAACAAGCATGGTCTTTTATCTTGCGACACCTTTCTTAAGAAATTCACAAAGAAAGGTTAGGAAACACATCACAAATATATCATTAAAGAAACTCTATTAAAAAAATGTACGAATTGACATTACAAGACAATAATATAACTATCCCTTGTTCGTGAAGTATTTTGAAGGTCATATTTTAAACCACAGATCATTATTACATTACTTATTTCTATTGTAGTGCAATATTCAACAACAACAATAACAAAAAACCTGAAAAAATATACAGTAAGTTTCGGATGAGTCACGTTGAATTTATAGTAATGAATAGGTTGTGGTTCGATATGTTTTCCGCATTCTTTATACTATAACAGAGTATTATTGTGTAATTAATGAAACAACAAAGAGATCATATTGTTTTTGGGAATTTTAAGCAACAGTTGTAAAAATTTTAATTGGATAATTCATAGAAGATCGGCCAGCTTATGAAAGTAATGTAACTCAAACCGAAGTAGGAAAGATGTTCAACAATAAGTCTTTAACTGAAAATGCAAAAGATGTATAGATGAGTTGCAAAAAAGTTGCGAATATATTTAGATGAGTTGCGAATTTAGTAGGATCCATTTATTGGTTGCAACTTAAATTAGGGTTTCTTTCCTAAATATTCTTTTGTGTCTCTCAAAATAAAAACTCCATATAAAAAAATTTTTCACTAAAAAATTTAAGGGGAAAATATTTTATTGGTATTATATTTAATTTGACTTTTAAATCAACAGGTAATTCACATTAACTTAGTCCAAATTTGAGACAATGTTTAAAATTTAGACATGTAGTAAAGAAAGGCACCAATTTTCCTTATTGGGTCAATTTTCCTCATTTAGATAAATATCTAGTTTTGAAATTACATGAAGTAATTTTGAATTGGATTTCGCACTATGGAAGCATGATTAAATAAAAAGTAAAACAACTAAACCAGATGCTCAAATTTAATCGTCTTAATGTACCCGTCTGATACAAGAAGGAACATCTGTGAAATCGGGTCTCAAACAACTGATACATCAACCAGTCAAGATAGCATTTTCATTCATGGACGAATAATTAATTACACTTTTGATAAGAAGAAAATAACTAAAACATGCGGTAAATTATGCAGTGTGTATGAAATGAATTCTAACATCATTAAAAACAAAGCTAAAAAAAATTAAAGTTGAAAAAATTATAATCGTGAATTTGTAAATCGTACATTGAACCATCATTATGTTTTACGCTAGTATATATTTATTTCATCCCTAAAACATATTCCATATTTATTTTATTATTTCAATTTACATTAACGCTATTACTTCTTTGTGATTCGTTTTCTGTTGCCTTTTTAAACAATTCTGTTTTTCTGGTTTATTAATTTTTGATGTAAATAAAAAAATAAAATAGAATAACAATGCATTTATTACAGCATAGTAAATGGAAATCAATTTGAGAAATGAATTAAAATTCACTCTAAATAATTACGTGCATCTTTATATTCCGGACTGAAACCAACCAAGCAACCTCATTCTACAACTAAGTGTTCCCAGAAAAAATAGATTCAACAATCAAATATCGCACGTGCCTCTTCTATTTGGGGTCTAACAGAAAAAACTTACAAGCTTCATACTTTCAGAATAAGATCTTAAGAAAAATTACCTACATGATATGTAGATTGATGCACGTATATGAAGTCATTTGCAAAAACCTTCAAATCAAGGATAAAATTTTACCAAAAATTTAGCTGGAAAATTAAACTTGCAGTGGAAAACCACGGCAACAAAATCATTGTTGAACAGTTACAGTTTGACCACAATGATGTGGAATAACCCCAACCCATATTCAACCACCACTAAAATAATTCTTTTATCAAAATCGCTTTATTTTTACCCAATTACATCACAATATTGTCAGTAATACAAATCTAGAATACAATCTCTACAATTCTTAATACACTAAATAATTCTTTTTTGAAAAAAATATATATCCACAAAATCAGAATCATTTTACAATAAAGGGCATCAAATTCCCGACACACAGTATCCTGGCAATCCAAACAAGTTTTTTAATTCTGTAACTGTTTTTTTTTTAAATATATTTTTGACAAATCTAATTTGTGAGAAATTACATGTATCAAAAATGCATGTGAAACATTTTAAGACCTAGGATAAATTTGAAACAAGGTTTGAAGATTGCCTTTGTTGGAAAAGCGCTCTTCAAGTCCCCCTTCCCCCTTATAGATATAGAATCAATATTTACCCATCGACAAATAGATGTTAATTTAAATTCAATGCTAGATTAAACCCATTGCATTCAAATATGGATGCAAAATTCAGTGAATTAAAAATAGTGCCAAATAGGTTCCAATTTTTTTTTAATCGCCACATTAAATAAGAGCCTCCAAACTAATGCTATGTCTGGAGGCTCTTATCGATGAGAGGAATTTTTTATTAAAAGAAGCATATCCATTATCACATCAATGATTGCTAACATTCACCTTGAATCGATTTTGAAATTAATCATACAGATATTCTTCAAAACAGGAAAGATAATACCAGGGATTACATAACCAGAGTCAGGAAATGTTTACTTTATCCTTATTTTTTCATTTACATATGTTTTCGAATTGAACTTTTCAATAAAAATTGGGGAATCTCGTTTTTATATCGACCAACATAAATTACAATTTTATATATATATATATATATATATAAAATCAGGGTTCATACTCTTAATAAAGATTAAAAAATTCAAGGATTATAAAATTAAAAATGTCAGGTATAAAAATGTAAAAGAGAAGCTTAAACATTTTCCCATTGAAGCCCAAATGCATCATTGTTTTCTAACTTATTACTTCCAGTTGTTAGAGCAAAGAGAGCTAAATGAAATTATTATATTTATCTTGCAGTTAATAAGTCGATACATTAGTTCAAAGTGGGTTTCGAGGTCACAGTGCCCTTACAGTCAGCCATTAAATGTCTTCTACTAAATACTAATTTCACGAAAACTATTATCGGTGGTTCACTTCACCAGCACATAGCTCGGTTTTTCTTTCTCATCTCCAAAAAATAACGAATAAGCATTTCGCCATTTTCAAGGGACTAACTAACAATATTGCAGTCCATTTCCAAAGCCCAGAATAATGCAAGATAAAATTCAAGGAGTCTTCAAGAACCATGAGAACTCGTATTGTGTTTCGGCTGAGGATTTAAGCTAGTATCTTGCTGTACATTATAATCTAACATGCCATTCTATATCACTACTGCAGCATTTTTCGTTCTCATCCTCAAAAAATAATAAATCTGTATTCCGCCTAATTTTTCAAGGACCCAGCGAATAATCAAGTAATTTTCCGAAGCACAAAGTAGAGCAAAATAAAATTCAATGAGTTTTCAAGAACCATAGAAACCGTAGTTTCTGACTAGCACTGAGTTTTGGCTGAGCATTTACATTGCATCTTTCTGTGCAATATAATCTCACTCTATATTACTATAGCAGCATTTTTAATTAAATATCGCTTTATATTCGTAAAGAAGAATCTGGGAAGAAACGCTTACGCACTGATGCTCAAAAGTATTTTTATTCAATTCAATGAAGATAATACAATGAATATTAAACTTTGCAGGGGACTTATCAGGTTTGAAAATCAAGGGACATCGTGCATGTCTCCTTAACTTTACTGCATGGATTTTTCCTCGGGCACAACACCTCTTGAAAACCATAAGTAAAGGGAGAAAAAAATCACCTGAACGCATTCTTCGAAGGATTCCCACTCAATTATGTCTCACTCGATCCCCTCCCCTGCCCTTGACCCCCGCAGCCAATGAAAGGGAAGGAAACGGGCTGATCCACCAATAGGAGCAGAGGAAACACGCTTGGAGGGAGGGAGCAGGAGCCAAGAACGGGTTCGCCTGAAGGGGCCATTCTTCTGTACACTTAATGACGAAAGCGAGATCAGGGGTAAGGGAGAAAAAATGAGGGTTGGGTTGTCTTCAAATATTCCGAAAACCTACATGCTACACTCTAATGCTAGGTTTTATCCTATCATATAAAGACAGCGTATGAATGTAAATGATAAGTTAGTTTTTTTATATATGTTGCTGAATAATTTTGAATTAAAAGAACCTTTTTTAATAAGATTAAATATAGTTTTAACATTAATATTAAAAATATAATGAATAGCACTGCACTTTTAATTTAAAAAATGTTGATACAAATATGATTAATATTTTTTTAATTATAAGTCAGTTAAAAAGAATAGAAATGACTAACATTGTTAGGTTCCATTTTTTCATAAAAAGGAAGCGTTTGGATCCAAACGATAACTTTTTATATATGATGCAGAATATTTTATATATTTTTGGATAACAAGGATTTTTTAACAATATTAGATATAAATTTAACATTATATAGAATATAATAAACAGCATTGCACTTTTTATTTTAAAAAATGTTGATAGACACAGAACTAAATTATTTCCCTTTTGACCATCTTGAATTGCCACGGTGAAAATATTAATGACAGACAAATAAACATACTGACGAGATCGTCATAAAAATTTCAGTATGGAATTCCCATATAAGATCTTCACTATAATCAGAATTTCATGCCAAAAGCGATATAAAAAAAAATAGGAAAGTCATCCGAAGATATAAAATATAAGCAAAAAACATTTTTAAAAAAAAGTCAACCTTCCATTTTTTTGCACAAAACAGCTAGGATCATTATAAGAGAAAGAAAATAAGTTTATAAAAAAATCGTGATACCTTTACACATATTCTACGTATAGTAATAGTTATTATATATTATGATTGAAAGATGAATGAATGTACAGTAAATCCCTATTTATATGTTTTTGAATGGTTTGACATACTTACATAAGACACACACACACACACACACACACACACACACACATATATATATATATATATATATATATATAAAAGCCATATAACTGAAATTTAACTAAAGCATTTTGATTGACAGTAATATTAAAAAGTTTTAAAGTGATAATTATGAAAATTGGAAATAGTATTATTGCATAATAATGAATTTTTTGAATTTCTTTTGAAATTCATTAAATTATAAAAGTGAGGAAAATCACACTAAGCTCAAACTATACACTTCTTAGATTATATGTGCATACAGAAAAGAGTTTAATATTTAAAAAATTTAATTCCTCGTCTAAAACATTATTTCTCCATAAGTTTATGTAAAGCTTTAAGCATTTCCACTAATGTTTTTTTCATTACAAATTTTTGTACAAATTTGAAAATTTACAATGATTTTTTAATTTTACAAATAAGAATCGAAGGGGGGGGGGGGGGGTTCATTGCATTTTTAAAAGAAAGTACAACATTTCTACATTTTTTTCCATCTTTTAAATCAACAATAGATATATACTTTCAATAAATTAATTGAGAATAATTTCCTTGTTAATCAGTTCTGTATAAAAAGGAAACACACACATTTCACATACAAACATAAGTTCACATACTCCTCGTTCCCACTGTTCTTGAAAATCAAAAACGAAACAGACGAAATTTTGAATCTTTAGTCCCATATAAAGAAAATATTTTATCATTACAAATGTTTACCAACGAATCAGACGATAAATGAGCGAAGAGAATGGTTAATTACAGTGCTTTTAAATATTCCATTTTACTTTCACCTCAAGATTTAAGAAGAATGAGTACACATTTTGGGGGGACACTTGAAAAGGTATTTTTCTCAATTTTTATAAAAAATCATAAATATAATAGAATTTTTTTAATGAATTCTCTTTTGTAATCGAATATTCAAACTAGATCAAACTTTAAATAGGTTGGAAAACATTACATATTTTACTCTTTCTGCTGGAAAAAATGTATACTTCGTTCAGTACTTATTCCTATTAATAAACTATCATTCGAATCTTAGAAAAATACTTAGTTCAATACAACATCTAAATATTAATCTGGAATAAAATTAAATGATAATTGTCAGCATAAAATAACCATGTTGTTCGATTCCATACAATAAAGCTCCATTGAAATTTAAAGTTGAAGTATTTGACATTTTGCAAATGCTTCAACGAAATTGGAATTATTAGTATTGTAATACTAAAAAGAAAAGAAGAAAGAAAAAAAAAAGAAGAGAGCGTAAAAAGTAGAAACAAACTTTAAAAAATTTTATAATCTTCGCCTCAACAATTCACTATTACTGCCTGTACTGTCAACATTATTTTGAATAATCCAGATTAGAATGATAATAAGTCTGAATATAACAGATTTATTTCTTTCATTCTGGACTTACACCACGATTTGTGATAAGTTGAGACATTCACAGATTTATTGCATTCATTGCACGATAAGTTGAGGCTTTGCTGTATATTTTTCAGGCAAATAATATGAGAGCAAAACTGAATTATCCTGAGTTCTAATAAAATTTACAGCTTGATTTTCTTTCCTAGGAAATATGTATCATCCTAAAAAAATTTTTCATCTAGATATTCAGTAACCAGATAACTGATGGCGTCACCGACTATGACACCAGGCGGTCTCGCTTTGAAGTTGATTACAGACTTCCTCTCCCTCCTATCCTGGATCTAGTTTCACGGAAATTCCACGAAACAAACAAAAAAAATGTATGGAGGTTCATTGTAACTTACTTATGAAAAAGAAGAAATTTTGACCCATCATCTTAATCGATAAGATTAATGTAAAATCAAATTCATTATTATCCATCACAAAACAGCAATTCACTGAAAACGATTCACTATTTCTCAAGTTTCCTCACTTAAATTCAAATAAAATCCTGGGAATTAAAAATCGACGTTGAAAAGCTATCTATAAACAATCTAATTTTAAAAATTGAAAAAGAGCATAATAAAATATTGTAATTGGGTATAATTTCCAATTATCATTGAAGCCATACTTGTTTTTTAACAGATAGCCGATTAGAGTAAGTGGTCACGGAATTTCATTTTTCTTATTTGATGCTCTAAATAATTTTAAATTTTAAAGTTAATATAAAATCTCCACTTGTTTCAAATTATATGAAATGTAAATTGAACTGAGTACTGAGTATTGAGCTGAAAATTTATAAACTAGACCATATATTTCACACAAAAAAATTTAAAAAAATATACAAGGAAAATGTACTTGAAGAAGTCAATTTTCATTCAAAGTTTTCTTCTTCTCATCTCTTTCATTCCTACTTTAATTTGTTAAGTGAGTTTTCTAAGAACGTCTAAGCAGCTGGCTTACGCGCAGTTTTTGGATTCTATCAACGGGGATGAAAAATAAAACATCTGAATGCAGAATAATATGAGACGTCAGTCATATTATTCAAGTCATGTATTACCGATAGAGATTCTTTTTTCTTTTTGGCAACGATATCTTAATAATAATAATGTATTCAATAAACCGCTCACAACAGTTTTTTCTCACCATTTTCAGACATGTGCATCTTTTTTTTTAAAAAAAGGGGGAGGGAAAGGGGAGAAACACGAATTTAATTTAGAATTTTCTGATTCGAAAGGAAGTTCTAATTTTTTTCTCACACCTCTTCTAGATGTGAATTTTTAATACGTCAGCTACAGATATGCCCCTGAAAAGCTCATTATATAATCAAAAAAGATAACAGATTTGGGCAATAATAATATCAATTTATTAAATTTTTCAACTAAGAGTCGTATGCAAAAACAATTTATTCATTTTATATAATTTTTTTAAAAACAATAATTACAATCCTCAACAGACAGATTAAAAAATAACGAAAAAAAACCCTAAGATACAGGGGAAAATTTCGGTGACTTCGATTGTGTATGTGTATTCAGAAATAATTCACGACCTGGACTCATGATGAAATAATAAGAATAATTCAGATTTAGTCAGATTCTATTTAAGAGTATATAAAAACAATCTTCCAAAATGGATAAAAATAAAAGTGAATAAAATCTGCGAAGTATATAAAAACCTATAATATTCTAGCAAACGATTTCTGCATGTACTTTTTCTAAGAATACATTCAATTTATTGGAGGGAGGGGGGGTGGAAGATATAAAAAGACAGAATTAATTTAATATTCAATTGGAATATTATTTATGAGATAAACGAACAAGCATTTGAATAAGAAAGACAAGAATAGATATAAACTGAATTCATAATAAATTTTAACGTTCTTTTAGAAAACTAGTTTAAAGAACGCTTTGTTCGCTTACTGAGACATATTTGTAAATTTTTAAGCAGATAAATATAATATTCTTTACCTCTATATTTCCTAAAAAAAAAAAAAATTATAATACATCTAAAACTAACAAATTGGGGATTACAATATAGAATATTGAACAAGTGATTCATTAATCATTTTAACTAGTCTTGAAATTTTAATCTTATGGAAACCATTCAGAAAGTGATTGGAATTATCTCACTAGAGAAGCTGATAAAAGCAACAAATGCGTATGACGGATACGATTCAATCTTTTCTATACTCAACACATGTTTCCGAGATAGCAATTCATAATTAGATAAAGCAAATCTGTAATTAAGTAAACATTAATATCAAAAACAGGATTTATTCATAGTGACAAAACTACCACTTTCATAAATATAAAAGAGAAATTAATGTTACTAAACTAAGAGATCAAATAATTAAACGATTAATGTATTATTTAAATTTTCATATCTGAACACAAGCAACAATGCGGAAATGAGATAAAATAATCTAATTAAAATATAAATTATATTATAATTCAAAGTAAGTTAATTAATTCTGTTTTTGTTCTATAGCGTATCATAATATTCTATTGCAAAATTTTAACATATATGACACACTTACCTAACTTTTAAATTCGGCTCTAGAATCTGCCAACATATCAAACTGCGAAAAAAAAAATTTTCATCAAGCGCATAAAAAAGGGTGGGGAATAATGTTTATATTCAATATATTAACATCGTCTAATAAGACAAGCTTGCAGCAACGATCAATTAAAAAATTTCCCTTGTCAATTTATAATGAAAATTCTTCCAAAACCGGTACTCGAATATTTTATACATATTCTTTTTTGCTTTTAAAATAATTAACAACAAATTTAAAACAAAATCGAGTAAAGAAGAATTCCAAGCGGTACCTTTCTTTAAAATCATTTTAAGCCACGAGATTGTTATTTTATTTTAAATAATACTTCAAGGAATGGCTTTTAAGTACGTATTTTAACCGAATTCAGATATTCTTTATTTCACAAAATATTAAAACTCAAGAATATATTAACCGTCTACCGTTAATAACCTTTTACAATATATTGTAGATATGATCAATCAGTAGAAGAAATATCATAAAAACGCAAACTCGAGAGATCTTTAAACTCGCTACAAAATAATAATTATTTTAGGTTTCATGTTATCCAAGTTACATCAATAATTTCAAATTCTGGAGAATACCGAATATTTTTTCGCTTCTCCGAGAGTTAAAAAATATTATATACAATTAAATAAATTGGATTTTCGGTTTGTAAATTGTATCCGAAAATGTTAATTTAAATCGGTTGGTTAAAATAATTTATTAAAATTTGATTGCGACAGTCTTCTTAATTGTATGCCTTAATCTAAGAAGTTTCTTTTCAATTATATGTCTCCTAAATAATATTTAATAAACAAACAGTAGTAAAGGAAAATGCGAAATATACCTCAAACCAAAAGTTACAATACTCAAAACCTAATAGTTACACATACTAATATTTTATTACTCTGTTAAGAGAAATTTCGGTGCAACAATTATGACTAAATAAAATCCCTTCGGCTATTAAAACTCCGATATAAAACGATATGAGAATTTCGAATGTTCAAATAAGATACGAAAATGAAAAAAGGCCATAAAAGAACATTAGGAATGTCTATAATATAAAAAAAAAGAATTATGGGGAAAAAAAGAGACGACAGAAGAATGGAACGCTACAAAGAACGTCTGGAAGCAAAAATTATCTACGGTATAGAAAAAAAAATTACTTTAATATGAATGTATTGAAAAAAAAATGATAGTCAAATGTCAGTAGATAACAAATAGTAACAGTCTCTTTCGTTTCTAAGATGGAACAAAAATAATATTCAATTTAAAAAAAAAACTAAGAGTGCATGCATACTTATTCCAATTAATTTTAATACCTGCATGAATGTCATAAAAATGTAAATTAAACGAATTAAATCAAATTTAGGTAGAATATTTTCCTTTAACAATATTATTTTTAGATAGATGTTCGCTATACTTTTATAATTCATTAAAATTAAATCATAAGTATCCTTGATAACGACTCCTATTCCGAAAATAAAATATGGACAAAAATATAAAACCTGGACGAAATTGAAAGAAATAATTAAAAGCAAAGCAAAGGGGAGAAAAAAAGTCTTAACCAACAAAAAGTTTAATGAAATTAAATTTTTGTTTTATACTGAAAACAAATGGTTCAAATTAACTAATAAAAATTGCAAAACCAATTCTTAACAATATAAATATGTTAAACAAATTTCAGTAATAACAAAAGTTTTCTGGGTGTTTTATTTTAAATCTGAGATCTTTCATTGCTTAACCAGTAAATGAATTAGTAATTCGAAAATAAGTGTATTATCAAGCGAAAGTGAACTAACCTGTGAAACATAAATTCATCTCGAATGTTCTAAAAACGAACGCCAAATCCGAATCCTCGAAGCATTGTCGGTTTACTGCACTCTGTAAAACACATTTTAATCACACTTCTTCAAAAAAAGTATTGCTAAATTTTATAATCCACACTGTAACAAACTCCACATAAGCGAAAGGGAGGACGAGCACAGAACGCTATCACACCGAATGCCGTCTGCTGTAGGAATATCCGAGAGCGTGCGATAGGTATGGCGGCCACAGAACAAAGAGCTAGCGTCAGGCCACTGCTCTCCGCGGTGAGTGTAAATAACGTTCCCAGTTGTTGGCATCAGTCCAATTCAGTGGCCTTGAGCGTTCGTTGGCTCGCTCCGGAAAGGGCGGAGGAGGGGGGGATACATGTTACGTCAAGTTTTTTTTTCTTTCTCTCATCCCCCTTACCCCTCCAGTATCTTTAGAGAAGTCTTCATGTAAGCATTCGATTTCATCTGGAGAGAAAAAAAAATCCACAGCTTCCAGTTTTCGTTCTTCGATAGTTTATAAAAGTTGTACAGAAAACCGCAGTAAAAGAGGGCACGTTTTAATAGTTTATTTGACTAATGGAGACTTGTAAATATTTGTGAAAGACAGAAACTAATAAATAATTCAAACTTGATTAAAAGAATAATTTTTCAAAAAAAAAAAAAATTTACTTTTAAATAGAGCCTAAGAATTTTTTAAGATTAAATTGCCATTAAATTTTCTTTAAGTGGAGACATTAACACTTATGACAACAGGCATATAATATTTCTATGAATACGAAAATAAAGTTAAAAATTAAAACAATATCAGTTCTATTGTTAGATATGAAAATGATTTTGCTTTTCAAAATCAGAAAAGACGCCAAAATTTGCATTAACTAGTCAGAAAAGCTAACTATAGTAATGTATGCCATACAATAAATTAATCATCCTAGTTAAAATAAATTCTGCCCAATAAATGTTTAATGCTAAATTAAATTGTTCACAGCGCATATAGCAATTCATAGCAGCAGCATATAGCATATATTCAAGAATTCATAGCATATATTCATATATTTCTATCAGTTTTTCAAATCATTAGATGTAGAAAAAAAATGTTCAGTTTTATAGTCTCCATAAATATTAATATACGAGTAGATTAATTTGCAATTTTAGAACATATGTCCTAAAATGGAAAATAGTTCCAAAGTAATCTTGTTTATGCGTAGAAGAGCTGTTATTAAAAATCAAGCGAATCAAATGTCTTAAAGACATTAAAAAAAAAAATTCGAATGCATTTATTCTCAACAAAAACGGCGGGAAGTTAATACAAAGCGAATTTCGTAAAAAAAGAGATTTTTTTAACAATAAAAAATATCTTCTTTTTGTTTCTCGATACAGTAAGAAATATTAAGACAAGCTATTGTTTTCAAGAATTCATAACTAGTACTTTTAGACTAATTCGTCTCATCTTAAAGGACATTCTATAGCGATATATCGGCTTGGATCTTAATTCACTTATATAAACTGTTCTGTTCCAAAAATTTCTATTCAAATTCTCTACATTAC
>JAPMOQ010023314.1:7766734-7806891 GCA_026543055.1 Argiope trifasciata | reverse complement strand
CAGTGAAAGATTTCCAGAATCAAATACTGCAATGGTTCAAGCAAATAACAGACACGGATACCTATTTTAATTACAAAGCATCATTTGCACTTTAATTCTCAAAGTTTTCATAATTCAAGTTTCCAACTTATAGTTTTTTTTTAATATTATTTTGATCAATAAAATTCTAAAAATGGCTTACGAAAGATTCTTTAGATATAAACACGAATCAGAAAGCATCCTACAACATATGATAATATAATAAATGTTCACAATTTTTCAATGAATGGAAATTTAATTTCTTAAAGAAGAAAGTGATAGAGAAATATTTTCAAAACAGATGTTAATTCTGAAGACATTCTAGGTCTGGATGATGCATGTCACAGATTCTGGAAACATTAAAAATGTTTCAATTCATGCATCCGAAAGCAGTTTTGTAATGAAAGCATCATATCCATCAAACTTTTAGTAAGTTAAAAACTTTTACAAGATCTTATGAATGCAAATGCCCAACTTCTCACTGAAGAAGATAGTAGAGATATAATTTCAAAACAGATGTTAATTCTGAAGACATTCTAGGTCAAGATGATGCATGTCACAGATTCTGAAAACACTAAAAATGTTTCCACTTATGTGTTGGAAAGCAGTTTTGTAATAAAAGCATCACATCCATCAAATATTTAATAAGTTGGAATTTTTATAAGATCCCCCGAGTGGAAATTTCTCAATTTAAAAAAAGGCAATGGAAATTATACTGTCAAAACAGAAGATAGTTCTGAAGATATTCTAGATCAAAGCAGAAAATATTTTATGTCAGACACAGATTCTGGAAGACACTAAAAATTCCTCTATTCAGCCATAGTGAACTGACGCTGCCCCCCTTAATACAACTGGCAACGAATGAGAGGGCTGCATTACTTATTTGCGGGACCCCTTAGCCCCTCCCCCCAATTTCTAAGCATACGTGACTGGGTTAGATAACGTCCAGCCTTCTTTCCCCCTAGAATAGATGAGCCATCAGAAGAGATGTTTCCTGGAAACACAGTAAGCATCTCTTCTCTAAAGAGCTCTGTCCTTACAAGGAATCAGTTTTTCTAAAGGAATATGATCCAGTGAAGACAGTGTACACGATGAAAGTGAGCAGTAGATCCTTTGAAAGGTTTTTCAAATATTTTGAATGAAAAAACTACTTTTAAAACTCTGCTTATCCAGACCTTTCTTAAAGGAGGTCTGAGGAATTAACTGAGCATATATATACAAGGTGAGTACAAATGATGGACCGTATTTTAAAAAATCATTTTTTCAAAATTATCGCACATATTACAATAAGTGATACATAAATTTAAAGAGAAATATACCATTTTTTTTTTTCAGTTACAAATGCCCGATGTTTGACCTTCCCTCTCGTTAGATATCATGCATCACATCAGTAATCCAATTCATTTCAAACATTTTGTAGCATTTTTTTTTCTGTTATCTTTGATATAACTCCACGAAAAGAAATCATAAGGACAAGATATTGCTTATGTGAAATAATAATGCGAAAACACTACCAGAATCTGAAGAAAGCATTTATGTAGCATTCAGAATTATTGACGGATGATATTACAAAATATTAAGAACGAACTAAATTACAGATTGGATATACGCCGTCTAACAGGAGAGCCATACACCGGACATTTATAGCTGAAGAAAACTGGCATATTTCTCTTTAAAATCATATATCACTTATTGTAATCATTTACCACTTCTTGTAATTATATATGACTTATTATAGCTTCAAAAATATGATCTTTTTAAATCGTGTCCATCATTTGTACTCACCCTGTATTAGAAAATAGAATTTCATTTTTTTTTCTTTTTTAAATAAATATGAATTTTTCAGGAGAAAATATTATATTATAACTTATTATAAAGAAAACTTTAATTTTTTTTATTGGATACAGTTTAATGAAGAGGAGAAAAACGACTGTTTGTTAACTATGCCCAGAATTTATTAAATTCAAAGCGAAAGCATTGATATTTTTGTTCCAAATGGTAATTGACGAAAAAAACACATTAACTGTTCCTATAGAATTAAATATCATCAAAAGAATAAGGCATAAGGGTTGTTAAATCTAAATAGTTAAAGAAGAATATTTGTTTACGTATCCTATATATTAAACTACAGTTTAGGTTCAATCTTGATAAAATTTTCGCTCTTACTTTTACGAAATGAGAAACGACACTGTTTCTTGCATACAGCCGACCACCCCGCCACCACTGAACGTAGCAGTATCGATAGGATTTGTTGTGGTCGACTGCAGAGAGAAACGACACAGCCGAATTTTTAGTGATCAAAAATTAATTAAAATATAAGTGAATTAAAAACTATTAGGCTTTTTTTTTTCTTTGTGTTTCTGCATGTGCTTACTTTCCAAAATATTCTCTCAGAAAAATTAACTTTACATTTACTTTGAAATTCAAAAATTAAATTGTTTACCATGCCAATTTCATCTCCAAAATTTAATTACATTCACAGCCTGCGGGAATTTACACTGTTATGAAGAAAATTGAACAAGTTTCCCAGTTAATATTAATAATAAATGATTTTGCAATACTCTGTACTGCAAAATGTACATTTTTTTTAATTGCGCGCGATGTAACTTATAGTAATTTTTTTTTCCTCATTTTTACTACGATCTCATCAGTTCCGCATTAAACCTCTTAGAAAAAAAATGATCTGCACGAAAAACGATTAAATTAGAAAAATATATTACAGCAGGTAAAATGCAAAAATTCGTAATTCTCATTAGCAAAAATTCGAAATTCTAGTTACACAAATTTTTTATTACGATCTCTTCAGTTTCGAATTATTCGACAGTACTAATTACTCCCGTCGTAGAACGAGACATTTTTTAAAGAACTCTACAACTTCTTAATGTGAAGTTAATCTACTAGATATTACACTTCTAAATTCATCCGTATGAAAAACGATTAAATTACAAGAATATATATAGCAGACAAACTGTTTTCATAAGCGAAAATTCGAATTACTAGTTAAATTAATTTGTTTGCTGAGATCTCATCAGTTTCGAATAAAATAAATTCGATTGTACCCATTCGTTGTTTCGTAGATCCGAGCATTTTTAGGAACTTTGCAACCTCTTAATATGAAGGTTATCGACTTAGTAAATTCTTTCAATATGATCTACAAGAAAAATAGACTAAATTATAAAAATATATTACAGAAGACAAACTGTCTGATAAGCTATTCGGAATTCTGGTTAAATCAAGTTTTTTCTTGTGATCTTTAAGGTTTGGAATTGGATCGTACTAATTCTTTCTTTCGTTGGATAGAGCAGTTTTTAGGAACTTTACAAACTTTTAAAGAGAAGTGTATCTACATCATATGCTCTCCCAAAATAATCAGCACGAAAAATGATTAAATTAAAAAAAATATATATTACAGTAGACAATCTGATACACAAAAATAATTTCTGGTTAAATTAAATATTTTATTTAATTTATTTAGTTTCAAATTAGATAAATTCGATAGTACTAACTCTTTCTTTCGTGGAACAGAGCAATTTTTTAGGAACTTAACAACTTCTTAATATGAAGCTTATCTATTTCGTATGCTCTTCCAAACTGATCTGCATGATAAACAATTAAATGAAAAAAAAAAAAAAAAACTACAGCAGACAAATTGTCTGATAAGCAAAAAGGTATGGGGTTACTTTCTTTCTTTTTATTTTTTAATACACAAGAAAAATGACATTTAAATGCAGTTGGACATGCATATATTGTCAGAGCGATTCCATTGTTTACTAACGCATTCATCACAGGCGAGTTGGCAAACGACCCATCTGTCGCAGGGAAGGGTTCAAAACGCAGGAAAAACAATGAATCATTTCCTTCGAAAAGGGAAAGAGAATGAATGAATGTTTTCCTTCCTTTTTTTAATGAGTGCAGAAGTTCTCTTGAGTAGATTCAAGGGGGGGATTCGAACTGCGGACGTTTAATCACAGGTTGTCACTACTAAATCGGTCGGGGAAGAGTCTGTATTGCCATTCCGAAGTGACAATTAGAGCTGAACGTGTGCTGTAATTACCTATCTTTATCCTGCACTCCAACAGGTATCACAATCATGCAGGTAGAGAGAGGGTAAGATAACGCCTGAAAAATGATTTGAAAGTTAACCCTAAATAGTGTGCGAGTTTGATGGAAAGACTTTTATTAGGGATGGCTAATTATATATATATATATATATATATATATATATAGTGAGTTGAAAGAAAGGAATTCGAAGTAAAATATTCGAAAATTGCAGATGTTATGCAGTTGTCCGAATTAGAGAAAAAGCATACTCCTCATCAATTTCTTTAAAAATTAAAACCAGCACATTTAATATTTTTGCAGCAAGATCTTTAAATATGTGATTCATTCTCAAGACAATACACACACACAAACAAACAAAAAAAAAAGTACTTTTAATGTAAAAATTTTCTACTTTGGGTCACAATTATCAGTTCAAACGCGAAAATTCTATACAATATATACTTTTATTTCATTTCATTATGTTACAATATAAAACCAGTAAACAAAACCATCTCATAAAAATTCGAAAATTGCAGAAAATATTACGTTGTTGTAGAAACTAGAGCAACAAAGCATACTTCTCAAATATCACTTTTAAAAAAATCTGAAATCAGTATAATATTTTTGTGGCAAGAATTTAAAATACTTTATTTATTCTTACAAAATGATAAAAAAGCGTACTTTTAATATAAAAATTTCTTTGATGCAAAAATTCAACAATTTTTTTCAGTACTTTGACCCACAACAAAATTCAGTACTTTGACCCCAATCGCGAAAACTCAACACCCTACTCTTTAGTTGAATTTACTGTATTTTACTCTATAAAGAGTGAATAAATCTAGCCCAATAAATATGTTTCGAATCAATTAAACTAGACGTGTAACCCAAACTTGTAATCTCCACGAGCCTTTTTTAGAAATCCATTCTTCAGCAATCCACTTCAGTTTCCGCGCATTGAATTTTTTCAATGGTAGGCAACACTTACAGGTAAAAAAAAAAAGAACTATAGTGAAGGTGGGGTTGGGGGGAGCATTATAAAATTGGAATTTTTACACACACAAAAAAAAAATCATTTATTCTGTGAGGTTTGATGAAGATTTTAAGCTCACGTCTCATTTTAGCAAACTGTGGAAAGATAATTTTCAATCAAGATCTTGTCGTGATCCCCCAATTGAATCACGACTCACAAGTGGATCAGAATACTTAGATCATGAACTTCTGGATTAAACAAATTGTAATAAATGAGTATTCTTATTCATTCACCAATAAAAATAACTTAAAGTTTCATCTGTCTAAAAACATTACATCTGATATTGAAGAAACTTTCTGAGCTAGAAATGAAATACAAGAAAAAAAATTCTAAAGGTTGCGAACAGAAAAATTTGCAGAATCCTTGTATGAAAACTATTTCATCTTATTTCATAACCATTCATGAAATGATGAAACATTAAATTATCGGAGATGAGCATTAAAATGTCAGGGATAAATATGTATATTAAAATAGAAAAAAGTTTAATAAAAATAACGATGCCGTTGAAGTTGTAAGCTTACACTGTAGTTGAATTGGATAAAATCACGTAGCTGCCGACAAAATAAATAGCCGCTGAATAGAAATGATAACTTAAACCTGTCGCAATATTCCACTTTATGCAGGGCTATGGATCACGGAAATGTCAAAGCTGCATTCCACATCAAAACAGGTTCTTCAAAGCGTTTCAAGCACAAATGGTACTAAAGATAATCATTGTGACCTAAATAATTTAATTAAAAGTTTTTGGCTAAATATTAAAATAAAATCTATTTTTTTGCTATCATTATTCATTTCTTGTTCGTTTTTCCAACTTCATGGTCATAACAAGTTTTGGATGAGAACAGAATCAAATCAAATAAAATTTTACATTTGCCTTGCATTAAAGATTTAAGTGATATTAATTAATAACAGAAAATAGAAACAATGAATAGTTATGAAATCTTGGAAAAAAATTCAGTTAACAAATAACTTTTAACTATAATTAGCAGATATAAATTCTATATTTACTATTTTAATTTAAGTACAGTTAGTGGAAAGAAAGAAAGTTAATTATTATAAGCCTTTTCATTGTAGAACAAATGTATTACAAAAAAATGAAAGGGGGGGAGGAAAACATAAAAAGTATACTCAAATCAAATCCAATAATGGCTAAAGTCTACAATTATTTCCATCATTAAAGAAAGGTCAAATAGCTAGGATTTTGGCTAATTCAGAGAAGTTTCAATTACTGACCCTAGATAACTCTAGATACCAGAGAAGTATTCGATCCTTTCGAACCAAGGCGCTATCGAAATAGACAAGCAGCATTACAGTACGACAGAATGGGACGCTTGATGCATAGCTGCTTCGTTCCATGGAAGAGAATGCAGAGCGGAATTTCGGAACATAGTCTCTTTTAAAATGTGACGCAGATTTACAATGCTGAAAAAATGTTTATATACTTTTAAAATATTACTCAAAATTAGTTTCCCTAACTATAGTAAATGTATCATTAAGAGTACATTACATTACTTTTGGTGGTATGATTTTTACTCAAAGGTGATAAGTTACAATACAGTATGTCAGAATGGGTGGCTTTATGCTTAACTGTTTTAATTTTTGGAAGAGAATACAGAACAAAATTTTGGAAAATGTCTCTTCTAAAATTTGAATCAAGTTTACAGTTGTGAAAAACAGGATTAAAATATTACTCAAAATTAGACTGCCCAAACTATAGTAATTAAATTACTTTTGGTATTGTACTCAAAGGTGATAGGTAGCAATACAGTATACCAGAATGAAAAGCTTTATGCTTACTTCTTTATTTTGAAAAAGCTTTTTTTTTTTTTAATACAGGACGAAATTTTTGAGTAATATCACTTCTAAAATTAGACAGAGACTTATATTTGTGAAGAAAGGATTATATACATTAATACATTCTTAAAATTAGTTTTTTGGAATAATGTAAATGGTTATTAACAATAAATTATATTACTTTTGATGGTACGATTTTACTGAAAGGTGAATGTAATATGCCATACTATCCAACATTTTATTCTAATCTTTATCATACAGATTACTTTTTTTTTGTTTGTTTTTGGAATTAATCATTTAAATTGGCGTCTATGGTGGAGGCCATAAGTTATTTCTGAAGTTAATACCTTAACAAATGAAAGGGAATAATCGATAATAAGGTTATAGAAAAATAGTATAAGAGATAGCCTTAAATTAAGTATATCTTCACTCACAAGAAATTTTTAAGATTTTTTCACGAATGAACTATGAATTTTTTTACTAAAAATTCGAAAATATTTGCATTTTTAATTTCACATTATCCATTTATTGTGAAATTTTATCCCATCTATTTTTATTTATTTATTTCAAAAACACAAATTTCGCATATTAATAAAGTGAAAAAAGCTTTAAGCTTTAAAAGCTTTATCAATAAAGTGAAAAGCAGGTAAAAATGATAACAATAAACGTTCCAACGAGGGAGATAGTATACTTATCATTCGTTACAGCTGGCTTTGTTTGAAGTAACGCTCAACCAACAAAACGTTCTCCTCCAAAGAATCTAATCAAGTGAAAACACAAATTCCGGGGGAAGAAACTGATAAGATATGTCGAGAGTTCCGACCGTTATACGTCTAAGAATCACTGATTATAAAAATTTAACAATATTTCAGTGGAAGCATTAACATTTTTAAAAGCAAATATTTATACAATTCGTACCAATTTCAGAAAATATATATAGAGATTCGTGTCTAATTACAGAAAAATGGCTAATTAATACTATTAAACTAAACTAATAATAAATATGAATGTGTGTGTGTGTATGAATAATAAATCTGAATGTCTGTCTTTTTATATATCTGTGTACATGTATGTGTGCATATGCGTGTTGGAACTTTTCAGACGAAATCGTTCTACACATGGCACAAAAACTTTGGAGTGTGAGAACGTGCACCTCGGAAACATTTTTTTAAATATTTTAAGTAAGTAAATAATAGTTAAATTAAAATTTGTTTCTCCACGATAATTTCTTAAAACATTATCATAATAAATAAATTTTACAGCGTTTGTCATTTAATTATACCAACATAAAAAAGGCAGGATTTTTATTTATTTATTTTGCTGAATTTTGGTATTTAAAAAAATTTCTGAAATTTAAACCGTTTTTGATATTTGATCAAATTTGTAATCGCAAAACTTTTTTTTATTGTTAAAAACTGAAGAAATATTTTGTTTAGCATCTGTGCAGTTCAAAAGACGAATAAAAAAATTAAAGTACTGCAAATTTTAGAGGAAAATGTAACTGCATATGTACATTTTTAACAGACATATAATTGAATGCGATTGATTCCATTGAAAAAGTTCATGCACACGATAAACGAAACTTAACTAAGATAATCAAAACAGTCTGGTTTTAATAGCGAACGATTTGACACAATCAAGAAAGTGAAATCATTAAAAACGAATTTTCGAATCACAATACAAACAATATTCACAGTGAACCAGCTAGAGGTGATTAGATTCACCAGATATTATTTTATGAATTCAGATAGATCCAGAATAGCTAGATTTAATTATAAATGTAGACAGATTTAATTATAAATGTAACTGGATATTTACGTCTTTAGTAAAACTATATATCATAAGACAGTTTCACATTAGAAAGGTAAATGTACTCAATGAAGCATATATAGGGCAATTAAAATTAACACGTCTTTAATACCTGATAATTTTGAAGAATTAAATGGTATAACAATATATCAAAAGGATTTAATTGGAATCAAATAACACCAATATCCGTGCGAACTAGCAGGTCACCAAAGGCAACTCATAGTAAAGATGAATGAGACTTTTTGTGCGAGCGCTGGCTATCTATATGCTAGATTGCTTGAGCAATAGTTATCAAATTTAGCACATATATAGAGTGAGAAAGTATACCTTAGAAAGATTTTTGAAATTTTAATCAATTAAATTTGGGTTGAATTTTTGCATTTTCCCTATGTTAACTTTCAAAAGTATTATTACACACAATTAATTTTACATCATCTCAAAAAATTGTTTTTTTTTTTTTTAGCTTTTTTTTTTTTTTTTTTTTTTTGCTTATTTTTTAACAATAGATTATATTGCTGCCCTGAATTTGAATCATTGCTGAAATTTAAAGAAAAAGTATTCAGTTTAATATGTCTGTAATCTAGTCGAAATTTAGAAGAAAAATAAAAATTCAATTTTCCATTAGCGTTATAATGTTAGGGGAACCCACATGAAAGATTCGTGTACACAATAAGTATAATTAAAAAAGACAAGATAATGCAATTTTACCGTCACACAATTTGGCGGAATCATGCACATGTAGTTATATTTAAAAAGTTTATTTAAAATTAAATACAACCAGCATTCTCAGCGAAACAGCTGGTCATGATTTTGCGTATTTAACGAAATATACACGCAACATAAACGAAAATCAGGTTTAAATAGATGTAAAAAGTTTAAAAACTAATATAATAAATTAATAACACTAGAAGGTTACATACTTTCCACGCTTAGCTTACCAAACCCCAAGAATCTCGTTGTGCAGACCCATTTGTTAGCATCTGGACAATTTTGAAAACTGCCAGATTTGGAGAGAAATAATGAAAAATAGTTATTATGGTTTATAATCTACTTTTTGATAGGTAACCTGGCTATATTTAAATGAATTAAAATATCAAAACATGAATTAACAATGATATATAAGAAATAATTACTATAAAGAAGAAAACTAATTTAAACTACAATTTGAATTAATTCCCTAAAACACCGTTACAACATACAAAATAACTATAAAACTGTTTTAAATTATATTAGTAATATATTTTTTCCATAACCTAAAAACGAAAACTTCAGATAATGAAGAAAAAATTTAAAATATCACCGTCCCCCCCCCCGAAAAACATTCAGTTGAGAAATTAAAAGGTGTTACAATTTTCAAAAAAAATATATATATAAGTAAGATTTTGTTAGTTCAACTAACAGAAACATTGGTTATATTGTCCAACCAACTAAACTTTAAAAAAAAAAACTTAAAATAAGCATACAGGACTAATTAAAATTTAAGTATCTAATGAAAAATAATTAATTTAATATAGAAAATAAAATGATTTAACATTTAAATAATCAGTTAACATTTTATTAATTTTTAAACTTTCAAAAAGAGATTGACACTGTTAAATGATTTGTCAGTAATGTTTTGTGATCAGATAGAGTAGTCTTTTTATATTTTTTTATTGTAAGACTAAAATAAAAATAAGTTACTTTATAGCATTACAATTAAAAGAAAAATCTGTTATTTATTACAAACATATGTGAATGTCACGATATTGCAGTGAAAAAATACACAAAACAAATGGTTAACGGTAACTAACATAAAATTTGAAAGAAAAGAATAAATATTGATTTTTTTTTTTACTTTCAAACTTTGGTGAACGAACTATCCTAAAAGGGAGTACATTCTTTATTTATATAAAATCGTGATGCAGATATCAGTAGCAGAATAACTAAATTTGCTTTGTTCTGTTTCAACTTCCTTCAACAAAATCCACAATGCGCGCAAAATGCATTGGAAGATACTAGGAGGGAAAAGGGGTGGCGTTCCCATTCCAGGACGTAACAACTGAAGGTTAAATTGACATCCACTTCCTATCTTACTCAATACTTGTTATTTATATCAGATAAAAAGAAAGAAAGAAATAGTACAAACCTGCACATGGTTAATCCACAAGTACATATCACACACAAAACATCTAAATAAATCCACAGACGAACGCTACTTTCTAGAATGTAAACAAACGCTACATCCTTCAAACAAAGGCACTCTTTCCACAAACAGACGTTTCTGTTATCTCAATAACAAAAAATTGGTTTTTATTCCTCTCATAGAATATAGAAGGCACTTTCTGAACATTCACTAAGTATTTCTAATTTTCGACGAAGCAATATGAAGGATTATTCTTTTTCTAGAATCGGATGGATGAGTTCTGCCAACCGAACTCATCCAGGGCTACGTGACAAATGGCACCAGGTGGATTCGGGCAACCCTGGCCCCTCTGCTGAGAGAAGGGGAGGGGTCCCCAACAGGGTATGAACCCTTGGGTTTTAAATCTTTCCTTCCCTCCTCTGACCTCGGGTCACAAAAAAGATTTTCTTCCCCTTTCCCCTGCTTCTTGCCCGAATGGATTTTTCCGTGGGGAATCGGTCATTTGGTCCGGAAAATCCTTAACTTCCTTTTGGGCAGGGGACAAATTGAAGCAAGCCTTCACTAGGGGACTGAATAAGCGATACAAGTTGCTTTCAGAGCAGATAGCAATGATTAAGTTTAACGGTCATGTTTTGGTTGTAAAGTTCTCAAATTATTAACAATAGGCCAGATACAAGAACATAAATATTTATTACAAGTTTAGAGAAATGTTTAGAAATATTCATCTAAACAAATAACTTACAACGGAAACAGAAAAGTAATTACTTGCAACTAAAGTACTGTTTTAAATTGGTAGAGTTTAACCACGTCATTTAGCAATCTGATATTTAATACGTTATGTGTCTCTATCGGATATTTCAAATCACATCACATTACAAAGAAATATTGTCAGAAACTTTGTAAGGAATTATTCTGGAACACAGTCAGAAAATAAAATTCGTGGAATATTAAATCTATTATCATTGTATCTATTATACAGCATCTGATATTTCATGTTATGAAGCAGCATTAGATGTTTCGTATCACATTGAAAAAAAATATTGAAGGAATTGTTTTGGAGCATTGAAAGGATTAAAATTCGCAAACCATTAAATCTATGACATAAATATTAAATCTATATCGCTGTATCTATTATGTAACATCTGATATTTCATATGTAAAGTGTCAGTATCAAATATTTAGAAACACATTGTAGAGAAACATTGTTAGAAATATTGTAAGGAATTGTTCTGGCAGATTCTAAGAAAAGAAAATTCGTGTCATATTAAATGTATATCTTTTAATTTGCATTAAAATTAAAATAATTCACACTCTATGAATTAAATCAGTGATTCTCAACCATTGTGCAGCGGCACTTTTGTGTGCCACCAAATTCTTAAAGAATGAAACCAAATGTTAGAAATGTATATAGTAAAAACTACAATGCTTGTTTTTTATTACTACGAGTAAAGAACCATTTAAAGTTACTAATCATTTGATAACATTAGAGGAGATAATTATTCATTATTTCCCAAATTTAAAAATTAAAAAAAAAATGATTTTGTTCGTAATTCATTTGAGATAACGAATACTTCTGTACTTGAATTAACTTGAATAAAGAGGAAGAACTAACTCTGCTTTTTAATAATTGAGATTTAATTTTAAAATATGCGGAAGAATCAATTAATTCATTTTGATTTAATATTAGATACGATTATCCCATGATAGCCAAAAAAGCTTTAAAAACATTACAATTTTCTACATCTTATTTGTGTGAATTCGGATTTTCAGTATAATCCAACATAAAAACGAAATAAATAAATAAATAAAATATAAAAAATAGAGACAGTTAAATGTAGGAGACGACACGAGAGTAGCATTGTCATTTTTACGACCAAGTATAAATGAAATTATCAAAAAACATCAAGTTCAAATTTCTCATTATCACCTTGTAATTAATCCCTTAATAAACGCACTGTTGTTTTTGTAGCACATACTATATTATTTTTTTTACATTCAAAGTTATTATCATAAACTATTTTACACAGTGTATTATATGTCAGTAAAAAACTTGTAAACATCTTTTTCTTTGTATGCTACTAAATTTTGAAATCGTTAAAAATATACCACAACAGGAAGAAAAAAAAGTTGAGAATCACTGAATTTAACATTGAAATAAAAAAATAAAAAAATCTGAAAATGAGACGTAATGGGTTAGTAAAAAAGATAATAAACAACATTATCTTGAATTGAAATGTATAAAAATTTATTAAGTAAATGCATTCTTTTAAATGTGTGTATTACATTTCTCTCCTTGTTTACTTATGCAGCTGTAATTTCCAGAGTATGTTAAATGTAAACTTTGGTATATCCATTATTTCAACTATATAACTGCAACATGTTCTTAAAATAGTAAGGAATTGGGGAATATATGTTTATATCAGCTGAAAAATTAGTTTATTAGAAAAACCATTAAGTAATATATGAATATATAAGGCTAGGTTGCCTGTCAAACTATGATATGTCTACATATTTAAATATTCCACTATTTCATCTGGAGAGTTTGTTGAATTCCACAAAAAATAAATCATCCTTCTTCTTTTCTTAACAGTTTGAACTTAATAGTATAGAATCTTAGCAATGGAATTAATAACATTTTCAAATTGTTTAAGTAGGTTCATGAAACATGTAAGATTTCCATGGCTTTTAAATTCAAAGTTTTCACGAATATCACTGCTAAGCATGTGCAATCATTTGGCAAGTTGTTACTATCAAAACTGAAAATATTTCTTTTCAAAAAGCGTGAGATATCAAATACAATCAAATAATTTACATTAATGTGCATTCAAAGGCATTCAAATTCGTTTTATACCAAACAAAATGCTTTTTTCTTTCAATGATAAGTTAATGAGGTAATGATGCAAGGATTTTTAACTAAAAAATTTTATAACAGATGTTAATTAAAAACAATTATAAGATAAAACAGAGAAATTCATAATAATAATAATAATATGAAATTGTTTCGAATTCCAATCAGAAGATTCTTAATTCAAATTTTAAAAAAAATTTAGGATACTGTGTAAAATTACAATAAAATTTCCAAACGTATGCATGTTATGAATTCATGATTTCATAATAAGACGGATGATACCGCATTAATCTGATACTTTATATTAGGTTAACACAAAATGTGGTACTTGTCGGATTTGGTACATGATAGCATCATGTACGAATACTTATTACAAATTATTAGGTACTAAAACTGATACTTTATAAGATGTATCTAATATTTCGTAAACGGATTATATAAATTTTTATTATTACAAACAATTAGGTACAATCCAATTACAAAGTATTAGATACATGATACTTCGATCAGGTACCTAAAGTATCTGTTACACAAAACTGATACAAATCAAGAGCATCAGGCAGTTTCAGGACTCGACTGATAATCTCCTCGAGCTTATTCGTTTTCGATCAGGTGATACTATATGATTCTGATACAAAATATTAGCTCAATTTAACCTACTTCACTCAACTTGTAGCCTTCTTCAGCAACGCTGTTGGCATGAATCATATTTTCTTATATAAGATATGTAGATGCGTGTGTGTCATAAAAACTACATTTTAAAAATTATTCATTTCCTCTTTCCATTCATCCTTCCATCACTATCAAAAATCATGTCGGTATCAGCTACTAGTACTGAGGTAATACACGCCGAGTACTCGGTTTCATTCTGACGGGAAAAGGATAGGTTACCGTCTCTATCAGGTAAAAGTATCAGATGCGATTGAATCAAACTTAACTTGATAAAGAGTTACCAAGTATCAACAAAACTGTATTTCAAAATCATTTATAAGACAGGAGACAATCAAAATGAGCATATGTCAAAGGGATATTTTTAATGACCATAAATATTCAGAGTAAAATTCATCTATATTTATACTTATAATAAAGCTCATTGAGAGTGTGTGTGTGTATGTGTGTTGGCGCTCTACAGGCCAGACCGTTGGACCTACAGCTACCAAATTTGGTACATGTATACATTGGAGGTCGGGAATGTGCACCTCGGAGCCCTTTTTTCGAATTTTTAATTAGAATTTGAATTAATTAAAATTTAAGCAAAATTTCGACGTTTTTCCGCTATAACTTCCGAAAATATTATCGCACAAACATAATTTTTATATCAATTTAAAGATAAAAAAATTAGCTTTCTAACGTTATCAGGTTTTTTAATTTATAACGTAAGGTTTTATTTTTAACGAATTTTTAAAGAAATATTTTAACCATGTTTTTATCACGTGACTGGATAAAATAAAAGAATGCCGGGAGTTCGAAAAAAAACTGTCATCGTAAATCAAGTCTAAAGAAATGCAACTTTTAACACGTGACTGGATAAAATAAAAGAAAGATAAAATGTGATATTTTCTAAAAAAATAAATGCAAAGTAAAAGATTCTATGATCGTTTGCAATATCTAAATAATTAATTCAATAAATCTTCTTTACGGTAAATCTGATCGAATTTAGACAGGATATGCATTGGAATCCCACCTTAATGCCATATTTCTATTATCGTTTGCAATATCTGTATCATTAATTCAATATTTTTTTTTTCATTATAAAATGTGATAGTTTCTAAAAAAATAAATGCAAAGCTAAGGTTTCTATAAAATCTGCAAGAGCACATCAAAGGGAAAAAATTAGGTTTTATCACCGTGTTGCCATCATTTTGTCGAAAGTTCAAAATTAAAATTTTTTTAAAAAAAACTATCATCGCTAATTAAATCTGAAGAAATGCAACTTTTAGCATATGACTGGATAAAATAAAATAAATATAAAATGTGATATTTTCTTTAAAAAGTGCAAGGCAAAGGATTCTATGATCTTTTGCAATATTTAAATCATTAATTGAATCAATTATCTTTATTTATACAGGATTGAATTTATACAGGATATGCATTCAAATTCCTTTCCAATGGCCAATTTGTAAAATATTATTAATAGGCATATATATTGTTTAATACTATTAATTTGATCTAAATGAAGTAAATAAATACATTTTATGTTGTTTGAGTCAAACAATGCATTTATGAATAATGAGTTTTAGATTTCTTCATACTTTGCTCAGTGAGCTATATTTTACAAAATATTTTTGCAAATATTTTAAATAAAAGTTGCTACATCAATCAGTCTTCTAAATCAATCATTAAAACTGACTGATTTATAAAATTGAAGAATATTATTAGGAAAACGCGTTCTTTTAGAGCTTTCAGTCCATTATCTTAAAGAAAATATTAATTTCAGGCCAATCAATGCCCGGAGTTACTTTAAGGCTAATGAATATGTGATTTAATTGAAAATTTTAGAAACCATTACTCATGGCGAACCAGCTGGTCGCCAAAGGCGGCTAGTATATAAAATAACAAAAAGTAAAACCAATCATTCAGATGCAATACTCAACAAAAGCAAACATTGCGGATAATATGCTGATTAAGACATAGATCGAGTTAAGGCATCCATCAGACAATTCATCTGAAATATTCGTCTAACATGCAGGGGAATAAATGTTAGTTTCTATGTTTCCTTTGTATCCAGTACGCAATGAATAAAACGTGACCATCCAAACAAGGTATACTCAAACGCTATTTAAATCGCATTTAAAGTTTCAGCACGCATTCGTTAAAATTGTGATCAAAAGGTCAAAGATGTTACAAATTGAAAGGTAATGAAGACTTCATGCCAGTTTTTTTCTGAAAGAACTTTTCCTAACACACTCCAATCTAGAAAAGATAATTTTCGGTAATTGTTTAGAAACTAGAATAGAATGTATACATATCTGAAATATTATCATTACCAGCGGGTGACCGAGCTCCGCTCGGAGAAAACAGGTATCGAAGCTAACTCGAAGATTTAAATTTTCAATTGTGATTTATCAAAACAATACATGCCATAAGAAAATTTGTGAAACCATTGGTGAAAAGATAACCGGTTAAAGTGCACCATTGTAAACTATTCTAAACAAAGTTAGAATTTGGAAAGGGAACTATTTTATACAAAGGTAAAGATTGAAGTGTGTTGAAGTTCAATATTTTTGACAAATTTATTTAGAAAAACCAAACATATATACATACATAAGAAACATATTATAAACCTATAACAGCATAAACATAAAACTTTATTAATTCGCCATATTGGCTATAGATGGCAGCACGTTACCGCTTGAAAATTTAAGTAGCCATTATGGCGAACTGATAAAGTTTGAAAATATCCTATCTGTAACTCCGAACTGCTCGACCGCAGCGCTTCAAAACCGGCGCCAATCGATTCCTCGTGGCCAAAAACCCCAGACCCCCAAGTTTACCGGAGTTTATTAATTCTGGGACTATTTTCGACTTGGCAACCATTCCTCGTATTATAGTATTAGATTATTATGTGAAATATCATACGATGTTACATTACAACTGAAGGCTCTACAAATTAACAAAATAACGTTAACTTGACAGGAAGAATTTTTTTAAAACCTTTTTATGGCTAAATCTTCCACGATTTACTGTTATTAGAACTCATAAAATAAACGTCTTTCATCATGCTCAAATAGACAAATAAATCAATAAAATTAAAAAAAAAATTAATGGACTTCCTCATTTCAAATAGCATATTTCTATAACTTTTATGGTCGAGCTAAATAACTGAAACTATTTTTCCTAATCTAATGTTAAGCTAATATCGTATGTGGCGAATATGACCACATTTCTACTTTTTCGAATTTCTTCACCTTTTTAAAAAATTTTATATTAATAAATATAATATCATGTTCTTTAAAAAAAAAATTAATGGATCATGAATGGGTAAAAGTTTTTGTAGCTCCAAATTAAATAATTTACAATTTAAAAAAATTGCTTTGCAAAAGAGAATCAGCTGAGTCATCAGTTTATTTTCATAAAATTTAATTCATCATTGAACAATTCCACTTTAAATGTTGAATAAAGACATTTATTACATTCGAAACACACGCACACACACACATAAATCAAAAAGGTTTTTATATGTCATTTCAAAGAAAAATAAAATGGCTTTTCTACTCATGATAGGGGGTTGGAAAATATGAGATTCTTATTCCTACAATTTAGATCATGGATGACATGACATACCAAACTAACCAAATTCAAAGTTTCCATACACAATACTTCTCACTTATGATTTCGCAGCAATCGAAGTCCCCATTCAAGTGAGTAACGAATGGGGAGTTCGGAATGACTGAAATCGATAGAACCTTTCGAAATTACTTCCAATCAAATGGCACCGCGGGGCGCACGCCTTTAGTTGAAAGGGTAGATATTAATCGAAGGGCGTGATGAAGGATTCCTTCCAAGTGAGTTCCTACGTGCCTCTGGGACATCCAGGGTTTAACATGGAACAGTCAAAAACGATTTTTTTAAAAAGAACACCAGAACACGGAATAAGGAATTTAAGACAGATGGCATATTTCCCTTGAGTTAAGGTTTGAATCAAAAAAGAAGATCTAAACAATGGAAAGAGAAAGATTATTAAAGAGAACAATTCTTTTTGCATTGCTTCATCACATCAAAAACATTTTGTTTTTTCAACCGAACTGCATTAGGATGCAAATAAAAATGTATTATCTATTTTACACAGTTAACTACAAGTTTTGAAGGTATATGGAAGATTTTTATAGAAGTTAGAGACAAAAATCATCATCAGCGGTTTTCAGTCATCATAACCTACGCAATTATCACCAATGGCTGAACAAGTGCGAATGACACATTGTGCATACTTTATTCCTACGCCCTATATCGGAATCGCTTTTAAGATAAGACATAAATGCTATAAGGCTTAAGACCCTAAAATTGCTGCCTGCGACATATATGCCCCTTTCTTCCACCCCTTCCTACGCCACTAGCCTCGCCAAGATTAGTCACGGTCAGACGCAAAATGCAACATCAGGACTGATAATCAGTTTCTCAGCATTTTCAACCTACATTAGAAATCAACATACCCTCTTTTTTTCTCTCTTTCAACTTCTGAAATTCTCAATTCGTTGGTAAAAGTGAGTTTCTTATAGATTGCCTTATTTTTTGAAGAAATGCAGTACTTCAGTAATACCTGTAATTTTTTATTTCCATTATTAAAAACAATAAATATCTCAATTAAAAAGCGAAGTTAAGAATCCCTCTTGAAAAAATTCATTTCTGGATTATCTATTATTCTTATATTGTACCTTCCTAATATGAGATTGTGTAGAAAAATTTAAGAGATACTTGCATGCATATTTATTATTGTTATGTACATTGTGACTATAATGTACATAATAATAAAAATAAATAAAACTTTCTAATAATAAAATAAGCATTTACAGTAAAAGAAATGGAATAATAACATTAACAAAACCTAATTCTACCACACTGCAAAGTATAATGAGCATAATAATAATAAATAAAACTTTATAATAATAATAATAAAAGCCTTTATCGAAAAAGAAATGAAATAACAGTAGTAACGAAACCTAATTCTACGACGGATGATGCCGTAGAAAATGTCCAAGACTTTCTTCTATGAAAGACGCGGTTGACAAACTACGTTACAGTGAAAATTTAAAAACCGTGATACGCTGTAACAACCACATAAATGCGATGGTGCTTTTGATGCAGAAATGCAACGAATAAATGCTTTTGTAAGCCAATTTTGATTTTATTTGTCAGTGGCTAGGTCGGATTCTTAAACAAAGTAAGCAATTACCAAGAGGACCCCTATCTCTAATATATTTCCTTTGTTTTTTCATCTAATTTACAAGGAAAATGTGAACAAACTGAAAACAATTTTCTTCTTTGATAATTTTATAACTGCGTTATAAAACAGCAGTACAGATTATAAATCAAATATATTTTGTATTCGCTACAAAGAATAATCAGAACTAGTTGATTTCGAAATTATCAAAGGAAATAAGAAAATAATGATAATAAACTTCATTCAACTTCTACATTTGTAATCTAAAATTGATCCTTATGCTCAAGGTAATTCTTTAAAAATAATCACAATTTACGCGTAAGATTTTATTTTATAATCGAAAATAACTACGAAGAATTATAGATTAAAGAAACTGGACAAACTGGATTTCCCTAAATTGGTTTTTAGTTATGATAATAAAGCTTGCGTAATGATTTTCATTGAGAATTCATCATGCATTCTGCGCAGCAGAAATCTTGAAAAATAAATTTCTTGGGAATAAATTTTATCATCGCATGATGTAGAATTTTAAGCAGTACTTTAAACAAAAATTTTAGATAAAGTTTTTATTATTAATCAATCAAAAATTTACAGCAAATTTTCAGTGGTATGAGATTCTATTAGGCGAAAGGAAAGAAGGAATCAAATGCAACTAAAGTCAAATTACTTATTACAATTCAAAATTTAATTTAAGGAGTTCATTAACATGCCACATAAAACAAGGTTAGCTTTATAATCAGTTATTCAATATATTCTTGTTAAAAGAACAATCTATTGCAATTGTGTGTGTGTGTATGTGTGTGTGTATATATATATATATATACACATACACACAAACAGAATTATATTTTAAGTATGCTTATAATAAAACGTTTTAACTACAAACTCTATTTTAAAAAGAGTAGAAATTCTAGTCCGAATCATCCCATTCATAACTTTAGTTTAGTTTAGTTATATTAACATCCCGTTTTAAAGAAACTTTAGGACAATTTAGGGATGCACCAAGGAATTTTGAGCCACGATCAGATGATGGGAACACCCGAGCTGCATCCTCCTTTCCACACCACACCAGAAGGGAGGACTTTTGGCCAGGACAGATTAATGCACACCAGACCCCTTAAACGACAGTTCTTCGGTAAAATTGGGTCTCGAACCTGAAACCCACCGATCGCGAAGCCGAGACCGGACCAGGCGGCGCGGCCCTGAACCATTGCAACATAGTACTGATTTAGGCATGATTTCTCTTTTTTTTAAAAAATCTAATTTTCTTAAATGAACTCATAATCATATCACAGCAATATGGCGCAGATAAAAAAAACTGTTTAATATCGCGAATATAAATGCAGTCATAAAAAAATAGAAAACATTATTTTAAAATATTTCTAAACTAAAATAATTAGTTCATTATAATTTTTTGCGGTTATACAGTATAATCGCGTTTAAAGAAAAGTGGTGTCATTGAAAAAATCGTATTTCACTTACTCAGCATATTAAAATTAAAATTTTCTAGTCCTTTTTTCAGGGAGGTCTCAAAGAGGATAATAAATAAACGATATTAAATATTTTATAAATTGCAACTATTTCTATACATTTAAAATGATTCGTTTGATCCCATAGAAATTTATGCTGTTAATGTAAATTTGGGGTGAGAAAAAAGGACGATCACACGCTTTCTCGTAAATTTATCAACTTTAATAAGATGATAGCAAACCACTTCTTTCGATCGAAGTATTTCACTGGCTTCCTCAGCACCAAAGGCAAAAATTAGAAATCATCTATTTCAACCTAACTTGGGCATACAATTTACTTACAGATTAGCAACAACCAGAATTACTATCAAATGGAAAATTATTTTTACTAAGTGGATAATCTCAACATCAAAGAAATGTAACGAATTTTCATAGTTCCTTTTGATAGTCCCGTTATTTTAAAGTGCTAAAATACTGGGTTTCAGTACCAAAAAGTTTTGCTGACTTCTTTAGCACTAGAGACAAAAATTAGAAACCATCTAATTCAATCTAACCTACGCATATAATTTTCTCATAGAATAATAGAACATTGCTACTGGATAGATAATCTCAATGCCCTCTCCCTCCCACCACATAATCAAAGAAATGCAACGGATTTCATAAGTTCCCGGCTTAATAGTGACATTCAAGATATTTTAAATCTTAAAATACTGAGTTTCAGCACCAAATTTTCGCTGGCTTCTTTAACACCAAAAGCAAAAATTAGAAACCATCTATTTCAACCTAACTTGGGCATATAATTTACTCATAGATATGCAACAAATGAAAATACTATCAGAAGAAAAAGTATTTATTCTGAGTAGATAATTTCAATTCACCTCCACCTCTCAATAATAAAAGAAATGCAACGAATTCATCGTAATATTCACTGCAATTTAAAGTCTGGGTGTTTCAATACCTAAAGCAAATAATAGAAACCAATCGCTTTAGCTTAATATGAGCATATCATTTATTTGCCAAAAAAAAAAAAAAAAATACGCAAGGTTATTAGAAGGATGATAATTTCTATTGGGCAGATAATTTTCTTTTCTCCCTCTTAATAATGCGTGACGCTGAAGAAAACAACTTTAATGACAAGAATAATAATGATTCTCATTTCAAGCACCTGTTGCTTGAGAGGGTAAGGGGGATAAAGGAACAATGACAACACCTACGAGAAGGGCACGGTCGCGAGTAAACAGGAAGTCTTGGGGGTGCCAGCGATTCGCTTCGATCATAAAATGACATGATGTCATTTCTGTGTAGGAAGAAGATATGGATGCTCATTACAGTGAACTTTTGTTAGAAGGTGTATCAATTATTCAAACAAAAGCTTTTATTTCTTAAATTTTCAAAAAATTTATAGAACAGAAATACTAGAGTAATAATTCTTTTTTAATAATTTATAAGAGATACTAATCAATCATTAAAACTATTATGCATAAATTTAAAAAATACGATGGTCATTTTTTCAAGTTCCGGTAAACAATTGAAAGGGGGGGGGAGATAAGAATAGAGAGCAAAAGTTATGTTCAAATCTAATTACTTTTCAACAAGGTCGTCATGAAGATGAAGGCGTTCGTCTTTTCTTTTCTAAAAGTATTGCCATAATAAGCCTTAATTTTCCTTTGGAGCCCCTCATTAGTTTATAATTATTATTTTGGTATCCAAGCTAATTATTAAATTCAGGGAGCAGATGAAAATCACTCATCTCTAAATAGTGTTTTCAGTAAAGGAAACAATATGGTCGCAACAGAAGATCTTGTTCAACTAGTTGATCTAGTCGTTCAAAAGAAATGAAGGATGCTGGAAATTTCGGTAATGAATTGTCCGGTCAGTATGTCAAATTATAATTGGTATGCCAAAAGCATAACCTCAGATTTTTCCATTAAGACAATTAAAAAAAAACTTTTAGACTAATAAGCAGCTTCAAAAACGTTTTTAAGCACATCTGCCATAACTGCCATAACACTGTTTCTGGAAAAGGAAATACCAAATCAATATTACAAATGCGAATATTCATGACGATTGCGTTGAAAAGTAATCATTTCTGTTCACAAATTTTTCTAATAATTCATTTTTTTTTTCCCTTCTCTGTATTGCCTTTTGTTATGGTCCATTGCAGCTTGGGGGAAAAACACACGCACACAAACGAATCATTTTTTATAGATATTTTGATTTGAAACAAACATCTATTTGTAATAATAGCAATTTAATAGTTAATTTCTGATCCATACGAATTGTTTAGAGTTACAATAACTGAAGAATAAATTTGAAACGTAATCCAGATTTATATTTTGATATATCAAATCTCCTTGCATCTACATTTTCTATTTTTATGGATATAGCATGAATTCGAGTTCATCTAATTTGTATGTATCTATAGAAGCTTCTTAATCTAATAATTATCATATTTTGTATGGTGCGAGTTCCATCGATGATTACGTCATGATGATCACGTTATTATTTCACTCCTTAATTGTAGATGAGAATTCGATTGAATAGGTAAGATGATAGATTCACATTCATTTACTTTTTCATATATTTTTATGTTAGTTAAATAATGTTTTTTGTCCCCGTACTAACTTATATGTAGTTTCTTAATCATTATAGGTTAAGTATTAATACAAGCCATTGTCTTTTCCCTCATATATATCGGTTTAAAACTGAATTACAATTCCGAATTAGTTCTTAAAAAAGAATCCTTATTTTAATAGTCACAGTGATCCCAATATAACCAGAATCCGAGATCATATTTTTTCATTCAAACATTCGTATTATTTACAATTTTCTGACATTACTTTCTCATTTTTTTAAAAAAAAGAAATAAATTATATTGAATAATACTTTATTCAAATGTATGAAATCACAAAAGATGTTACATAGGCGAATATCAATTCCTTAGAAGCTGCGTAGAAAGAATAGTTATCACAAAAACACATATGAAAGAATTTGGGAGTCAGGAAACGTCTTTGAGGATGCCTTATTTATAAAGATATTAAGGATGATATATATATATATATATATATATATATATATATATATATATATATATATATATATATATATATATATATATAAACTCGGCGACAACTAAATTCTCTTTATCCCAGAAATATACTTTTCCTGTTTAGTTAGTCTCATCTTTAAAACCTACTAGTATAAAAACTTCAAAATCTAATATATTTAAGCAATTAAGTGAAATGATATTATTTCCATCAAAATGTTAAACAAGTATTTTTATTCTTCTCAAACTCAGACTTATTTCAGAGTCCCATGACGTTCACTTTCAACGGATCCCTTCGCACGTTGACATTTAGGGCAATGAGCTAGCAGATAACTTAGTCAAAGAGGACTGCAGTCACTCTAGTTCTTCCTCTTCAGCCCCAACCTGTTTAGAACATCAATCCATAATTAATGCTGAACTTTAAAGGGAGTGAAAGATCCCTCCTATCCAATGCGGGCAAAGAGCCGATAGCTTCGTTTGCTCTCAATTGTGACAAAGCCTCCCTCCCGAACGACAATATTTAAATTGACAAGCGGTCATACTAAAAGTTTTTCGTTTTTAGAGAACAGAAAAACTTTTTTGGGTCTGCTCTAAATGCCACGTTCAACAAACCTCTGTCGAGCACATACTGGACTATTTGGGACTTGCCAAAGATGACATATACTCCTCCCCCTTTCTGGTCCTCAACTTTCTCAAGTTCAACGGTCCTTGTCTGGTTTCGTCAGACAGCTGGAGGATAAGCCACAACAACACCAACAATCAAAATGTTTCGTTTATCATGCTGAATTTTCAGTTATCAGAAAAGAAAATATAAACATGATAATCGTGATTAACTGTCTATTATAATGACAAAATACACAGAACATTAATTTTTTAGACGTTTTTCAGAAATATTATTTATAACAACGGAAGTGTGGGGAAATGCGTACGAAAAGTTAAAGTAATTTTTGGAACCAGGAAAACTCTTAAACCCTATTTGTACAGATTTTTAGGAATAATTTATTAAACAACTAGACAGCTACCAAATTCTCTGCATTCAATAAATATATTCTTCCTTTTTAATATTCTCATCTCTAATATCATAAATTATAAAAGTTCCAAAATCTAATTTTATAATTTAAGAAGTTAAGTGAAATTCCATTATTTCCATCAAAATATTCCGTTGATCATACTGAATTTTCAGTTTTTAAAAAAGAAAATATAAATGGGGTAATCTTGATTAACTATATCTGTTATCATGACAAAATATATAAAACAAAATATATTAATTTTCTAGATGCTGTTCAGAAATTATATTTATAACAAAGGAAAAAAAGCGTAGGAAAAGGTTTAAAAAAAAATGGAGCCAGAAAATCTCTTTATAAACTCTATTTGAACAGACTTTGCGGATGATTTATTAAATAACTCGACATCTTACCAAATTCTTTACATTAAACAATTCCTTTTCTTTCTCCAATACCTGCTAATATAAAAACTCTCATACTTACAGTTCAGTGAAAAGCCTTGTCTGCATTAAAATGTCTTGTAGTCCTACCAAACTTACAGCTCTTAGAAATGAAAATATAAAATAAAAAAGTAGTAATTTTGAATTCATCTCCCCCTTCCCTTATTTCTATGTCTATTTCAAAAAAAAAAAATGCTTTCTTGATCAAATTCTTGCAATTCTTTTGATGTTTCAACTTTGATACTTTTGTAAACTATATCGATAATGTTGACATCAGGTTCTGCAGCTCTGTTGAATACCCAAGAATCAAAAGAATACATCTTTCAAAAGTCTGGTGATTTACCAAGAAGAAAAGTAGAAACATCCTATAAAGCAGAGAATTCATAGATTCTGCCTACTTCATAAGTCCATATTGCAAGATTACTTTGAAGAGATTATGATGGATAACTGCCAAGGAACTCACCTGTAAAAAAAAAAGAAGTACGAAATAAATACAATGAAATAAAAATCTTTACAAAAATAAACTGAAAAATTTCTGTGCCCAAGTATGTATGTATGTATATATATATAGCATAAATGTGGAAATTTGGATGGATGGATGTTTGTTACTCAATCAGTCAGAACGGCAGAACGGAATTGGATGAAATTTAGCATAAAGATAGATTATATTTAGGAATAGAACATGGGTTACTTTTTATTCTAGTTAATTGAGTGGTTAATTTTTTATCAATTAAAAACTAACTTTCAAGCTAAAAAGCTGAGGCCAAATCCCGCCAGTAAGGCTCCAGTTTTTTTTTTTTTTGTTGTTTTTTTTCCCCAACAGATTTGAGGTTAGGTTTAACAGAGTTTCGATCGATTATTTCAAACGATTCTTTTTCTTTTTTTAGTGTTTGATGTATTTAAAATCAAAAGTTGTTGATGAATCGATCTTTCGAATTCATTCTGAAGTACTTTTAAATTAAAAGAAAACCGAATACATAAAATAAAAAATTTCTAATCTGCATTGCGTTACCATAACTGGCGTAGGAAAGTCAGATATGCGCGTTACACCAACTGGCGTTGAAAGTTCAAGCGTGATTGTTGACAATTGTGTTTTCATTCAGATTCAAAGTGTAAAAGTTATTTGTATAATAAATATTATTGTAGCTATTTAAATCTCGATCAATAAATAAAATGGATATGACCGGACTTGATTTGCTGTTTTGTTTTATTTTGGGTATACAATGTAAATAAATTGTTTTTATGCTAGTTGTGTGTTTTTGTTATTAAATTGTATTTATATTATATATTTTTCGTATATGCTTATATTTTTAAACGCATCGCTTTTAGGCTAGGTTTATTATTTTTTTTTATTTGTCATTACCTGATAGTTTTTCGTACATATACATCAAAATTTCGACGTAAACAGAATCGCGGGGAGCATACCAATAAAAATAAGATGTTTCACAATATACAGTTCCAGACTGATACAGCATAAAACTTATATGTGTTTTGGAAATCTTGAAATTATATGTAAATTCAGAAAGACTGATAAAATGCTAGTAATTTTAAATAGCGCTGATATTGACATTCGATTACTCCTCATTTCTATTATTTTCTTACAATATATCGATTCGTATTTTTAATACTTCTAGAATATGTTTCAATATTACAAAACTTTTTATGACAGTAATAATTGTTTGAATCATTTGAACAGATCGTTTTAAGATGAAAAGAAGAATCTTTTCAGATTTAAAAAAATCATCAAACAATTTTCATATAATTTATAAACAAATATTTTTTTAACGAATTTGCCTGGCGAATTAATCAGATCGGGAAACCTGCACCATATATAAAACAAACAAAATACCGTCAGTCTGCCTGCCCGAATGCAACTAAACATTAATTAATTTTTAAAAATTGAAAAGGAAAAAAAGAATAAAACCGAAGTATCTTCAAAACGTATTCTTAGAAAATATTCTGAATTATTCTTTAAAAAAAATATTCTAAATGTATTTTAAATTCTTGATCAATCCTGTATCCTGGAAATTAAAAAAAAAATGTATGTTATAAAACTGAATTTTTTTGTAATGTATAAAATAAAAAATGCAAAGAAAACATTTTGAAGATATCTATTCCGACATTTATAAAATAATACAGGAAATGCTATTTCCGTTATTAATATAAATAAATTTTGAAATATTTGGTGTATCTACTTTTTTTTTTCCTCTCTTAAGATGATTTATAAAAAATTTTACAAAGATAAAAAGAAGAAAAAACATTCTCTATATTTCGGAAAATTAATAGGAAATTATAATATTATTGATGCCTTATTTATTAAAATTTGATTTAGAAAGTTCTGGAAAGCAAGTTTTTCCTGTTCTCACGAGATCCCGGATGGACAATTATACAAGCCGTGACTTGGAGGATTTTATTATATGTCGTGAAAAGAGGGGAAGTCTTTTGCGGTGGTTGGGAAGGGCCATATGGGTTTGGTATTTTATCACTTCACGCTTTTAGGGGGTTGTAAAGGAACTCGTAAAATTGATTGTATTTTCCGTTCTTTCATTGGCATGCTTCGGCCAGCGTCCAGAAGGAAATACCTCACGAATAAAAGGCGGTCCGTCCAACATAGAGATGAATTGAAATTGGACAAAAGGTACGAAATCCTTCTAAGTACTAAAACTTCTGGGACGTATTCATCAGTTATTTGGAAAAACATTCGATAAAGGATAGTGTCCAATAAAGTTAGAAAGGCTTCCCTCCCCTCCCCCCTTTAGAGAAAATTTAATTAATGTCATGACATTCAGGAGATTATTGCTTTTATACTGATATACTAGAACAGTGTACAGTTACATTTGTATTTGGACAACTTTTAAATATTAAAAGATTTATTTCAAAAAAAAAATTCATATAAACTTTATTTTATCTATAATAAAACCTACAAATCGTGACAAAAAATAATATTTGATACATTATTTTTGAAAAAAAAAAAAAATCGAAAAAGTGTTAAAAACAATCATGTATAAATATATGGATACCCGAAGGCTTCATTAAATTTATTGCAAACAAATTTGTTTACATTTTTATATTTGAGGTCAACATGGCTGAACATTACAAAGTTACAAAAAGTTCAATAAGGGATTTTATCATAGAGTAAAAGAATCAGAAATATATGAAAACTTATTAAGGTAAGTCATTTAATTGTGTTTGCTATTAAAAAAGAATGGAAAATTCTATGCTATAGAAAATGCATTGAAATTAGGAGTCCCTCATAAGTTAACTCCCATATATTAAAGGTTAGCAAGCATAAAATCAAGAACAAAATGCAGGGTAGCTTATTACAGAAATAGAAGAAGAGAAAATGTCCAATAAAATCAAATCCTGAAACCGATATACAAGTTATCAGATTATAGGAATGTTACAGAATTGCCAGTAGAAAAGTTTTTGTTAATGAAATAATAAGAATATTACATCTGAATTTTGCAAAATCTATGGTAGACCAAGATCTATCTTTATAGAAAAGCGTCATATTTGTTGGTGAATTGGGATCAGATGGGTGAATAAAATGTGTCTAGAGAACAACCCTACGAAGTATTCAAAACAATAAATCTATTGCCAACGGTTCGTGGATAATTTTACATTTTTAATGTGAGAAATACCAACCAACCAACAACTTAATGGCTTCCTTATTATGAATAATAACACCAGTTGTCATAAAAATTGATAATTATAATTTGGCGAGCTAATGTATGATTCCAAAAAGACATAACACCATTCTTACGATGAAGAGCAGGTCATTCAATCAATTCCTATTTCTAACAGCTCAATAATCCAACAACTTAAATGTCATCTTTATTATAAAGACTAGCATATGTTGTCATAAGAATCATTGACGCGTTTATGTATGATTCAAAAAGATATAATGGTATTCAAACCCGATGATGGTCATTCAATTACCTCTTCATTCTAATAATTCATTATACCAACAACTTAATGTCAACTTTATTATGAAGAACATCCCTTTTTTGTCATCAGAATCACTAATTATAATGTGCTGCGTTAATATAAGATTCAAAAAGGCATTATATTATCCAAAAGATGATGAACAAGTCATCCAATTATCTCCTTATTCTAACAACTCGATATACCAACAATTTAATGTCAACTTCATCATGAAGAATATCACCTGTTGTCATAACAGTCACCAATTATAATTCAGCCCATTAATGTAAGATTCAAAAAGCATAATAGCATTCACACGATGACGGCCATTCAATAACATCTTAATTCTAACAACTCGATACACCAATAACTTAACGTTGTCTTTATTACGAAGAATATCACCTGTTGCCATAAGAATCACTGAATATGATTTGGCGTGATAATGCATGTTTGAAAAAGGTATAATGTTATCTTCACGATGACAGATAGACCATTCCATTACCCCTAATTCTAACAACTCAAAACTGTCTACATTCATCTGCGGGCATAAGCTGACACCAGGTATATGATGCCGCCGCAGAACACATTCCGGTTCCTTAAACAGATTCACCCGATATGAATGAATAATAAATAGTCCTCAATCACTGCCTGGAGGTAAATAGGAAAAATGGAAGAGGTTAGGAGGTCTTCATCGAAGACGAAACGCAAAAAGATGATCCCTCTAAGGTAAATAACTAACTCGAGAGCAAACTTAATACCTCCTCTCGTTACACAACAACCCCCTTCTCATTTCCCACGGCTTAACAAGCGCACTTCGCAGCAGGTCTCAAATATTTCTTCGCTCTTTTTTTGCGTCTTCAAGCCGCTAACACAAATTACGGTTTCCAACAGCATAAATTAGTTCGCTACATTCCTTCCCCTCTCCCCCAATCCAGTGTTCCCATTAGCTCTTACCTTCTCGCAGACGATAGTGAATCCCATCACCCCTTTGCTTGCATGACCCCCCTTGCAGGAAGTCTATTGATTCTCCTAGGGAGAGTAGGAGAGGAGGTATAGGAAATAATGAATATTAAGATTGACTTTTAGGGAACTAATTTTTTTCCTTCCGGACATTGTGTCGAGAGCGATATCTTCAGGATTTGTTAAAAAAAATACAAATAAAGAAGGTTTCTTACTTTATGGCGTTGATTTTAAATAAATCTAATGTTTGGATGGTTTATGTGCACTTGAGATAAGAAAATTATGAATTACATAGTAACAAATATCACGAATTGAAAATTTCTATATATATTTTAGTGAAGCGGTCATGTCTTATTTGGAAAAATATTTAACAAAAGTTCAGTAAATAAAGTAATTTTAAGATGTTCAAATAATTTTTTTTAGCAAAGAAAGTTCCACAAATGCAAGGCATTTGTATAGAATTAATAGCATGATAAAAAAAGTCATATTTTTTTTAACGCAAGGCGCAATTATAGAAACTGAAATCTAATTAAAATATTCATAGAGTAATTTAGAGTATTTTGATTTTTTTTTTCATATCTTAAAAAATATTTGAAGACAATGGCTTTTTTTTTACAATGAAAATGATTTTAAGCTTGATAAGTATAAATATTACATCATCAAGGACTGAATTTCAATAGAAATACATATCTTAAAATATCAAAAACTCTTGATATAGAAAAGGTCATCGCATTAGATTGTAACAAAACTGTTAGAATCTATCGATTTAGAATTGATTTAGAAAAAAAAGAAATGTTTTACACTAGTACAAGTCATATTTACACAATACAATCACCCTGATCATCATCAAAAATTTAATTATTTTCTAATACATTAATTTTTGTGAATTTTTTAATTAGCAGAGAGCTTCGAAATTAGTATTTAAAAATATTATAGTTTAGTTATAAAACTTTTGTAGACAGAAATAATTATAACTTAAAGCGAGGCATATTTAAACATTTTATTTTGAATAGCTGTAATATTTATCTTTAGATTCCGAACATTTAGGAGTTTAGTTTAGTTTAGTTATATTAACGTCCCGTTTTAAAGCAACACGTAGGCTATTTTGAACATTTAGGAGAGGACAAGGAGTTAGCTCTCAGAGCATTAGCTTGTTACAAAGCAAATGATTCTACTGAATGAAGATTAATACAGAAGAATGCTTTGCAATATAGAAAGTTTTATTTGCATAATATTGCTGTACGTTTGATCATTATCGGAAAAACAATTATTTAATTAAAATAATTGTTTACAGGATAGCTATTTAATTCCTTGTAATCTTTAGCATTAGCTTGTAAGAAGGTTATTGATTCTAATGAAAGAAGATTAATTCAGAAGACTGTTTTGCACCACGGGAAGTTATATTTGCATAATATTGTTAGACCCCTTACCATTATCGAAAATTCAATAATATAATAACTAATTCTTCGTAATGTTCTTTAATTAGCAGAATAATTAGATCATAAACGTAAATCCGAAATAAAAATGTAGTTTACATAGTATAAATCAAAATACAAATAAATTTAGAAACTGTTTTTGAACGTAATATACCGCGATATCACCAAATGTTACTGCTGTTTTGTATGAAATTACTTTCTATAAACAAAACTGAACGAATAATAAATAAAATTACGACATTTTTTTTTTTAAGTTTATTTTGGTAGTATATGATGAGAATTCAAGCAAGAACCAGAAGACCTAATAAAATCCATCACATTCTCGAATATAAACAAAAATACAGAGAATTTCGACCGCAAACCTAGGTCCTGAAGTACAAACATTTTAAAGATCAATACAAATCCATCCTGAAGTTGTTTTCAAACGTGAGATGCAAAGACGTCTATTTGTGCTACTGCTGATTTTGGGTGAATAGATTTAATAAACAAGAGAAAGAAAGGAAATTTTTTTCAGAGCAAAAAAAAAGTTCACAGTATATTGAACATTAACATGTTGTTGTTTATGTTATTGATATGCGAAATATACGTAAGAATTCAGGCATAAGAAAACAGTATGTCACACAATAACGAAAAAAAAATCTTATAAGAAGTTTTATTCTTTCTCATCTAGATAAATAAAATTGAATGTTTGTCTGCATGCCTCTTATGCTTTCTTAAACCGTTCATTTGAATGCGATGAAACTCGATCAGCATATTGTTTACACCTACGGAATGGTTATAAAAATAGTACAATTATCTACATTTAAAAAAAAATTCGAATCTCAATTGCATTTTTTTTTTACCAAGTATTAAAACTTTAAATAACTCGTCGAGGAGACACATTAGATTCTGCAGAAATGTTAAATCCAAGTTAAAGGTTAATATTTTGTAGCTTTAGAATGCAAATGTCATGTAAGTCATTATCAGAGATAACATCGTTATTGCAGATTATCCGAGAAAGTTTTGGGTAGACCAAGCCTGGGATTTTTAAATTTTAATTAAAATTTAGCGTTTTTTGCAGTAACTACCAAAAATACTGTAGTACAAATAATTTTGCCCCATCTTAATTTTCCAAAAATTATCTTTCCAATTACATCAATGATTTTATGGTATAAATATATTTTCTATGTTTAATGAATTTTAAAAGAAAATATTTTGACACATTTTCTAAAATTAAATTTGAGAATTCTGAACGAGTATTAAATAAATCACAAGATGCATTAAATAGTTGTTTTCATTACCATTCTGAAAGAACACCACGTTTTACAATTCTAAAAGAATACACAAATCTATTAAATAAAAATGAATATTTGTTCGTTCGCATTTTATATACTGTCGTACCGTTCATCCTATTTCGATAAAACAGTTCCAAATTATGGATTGATTGCACTTAAAATTATTTATTTTTGGTGGAAGCAATGCACCGCGTACCAGCTAGTAAGAAATATAAAAATAAATTGAAATTCACTCTCGTTAATTCGACTTTGAAATTTTAACAAATCTCACAAAATACAGATTTCGATTACATCTGAAAATTTATATTTAGGACATATATTTACTTATATTTATATATTTATTTATAATATTATTATATTCCTTTTTTTAACTTATATTAGGATTATATATACAATTCTGTATGCGCGTCAGTAAAACAACTTAAAAATACAAAGAGATAAATAGGTGAAAATAGGTATAGTCTTGATACCAAAAGTGCACATTTTTGTCCAATTTTTGACTAAATTTGTCAATGGCAAATTTTTTTCGCTTATTTGCCACGATAAACTCAAAAATCGCAAATAACCGCAAAAATCGAAAGGTAGTATACATTTTTATCATCAAAGCTGCATAATTGTATCAAATGTCTGAAAGAATCTACCATTGAGTTGATTGCTGCCTGTTTGTATTTTCAGATATATGTGATTATTGTAAAAGATAAATGAAGCCTGATTTGTGATTAATAACCAAAACAATTGATTCTTATCAACTTTTTATTCCATTGATCAATTTTTCATTCCATTTCCAAAATTTATCAAAACTTCATGTCAATTCCATTTATTTTATCAAAATTTCATTTCAATTTCATTTATTTTATCAAATTTCCATTTCATTTTATTTTATTCCATTCAAATTCCGTCTATTTTTTAAAAAAATTCCCATTCTATTCAGATGAAAGACATTCTAGCTGTATATTTGGAGTAATTCACTTCAGGAAGCAAAAGTATAGCCGAGAACATGAGGAAATTATAATGAAAATACTCTCACAGTTTGATTTCCTCACTTTGGAAGACTTTTCACTTAGTATTTATTCAAGAAATGCCTCTCACAGCGTTTAACGAGCGCGATCTTTGCAGGAGAGAGGAGACAAGTTCAACAAAATTTTTTCCTTTTTCAGATGTAGTGTACGCAGAGCGCTGGCAGATCGCCAAACGACCAGCTGATCGGCCTCCGCGGCTCTCTCCAAGCGATATAAATAGAAGACAAGGTCGACTCAGTAACAGTGACACAATTCAATCATGTTAGCTTCCTGCATGGGCTTCATTGATTCCACAGCCAACGTTCAGTAGTTTCGATAATCGCCGACTAAATTAAGGATGCCAAATATATGGTGTAATACCAGTTGCTGTTCTACGTTATTTATTTAAGGCAGAAATAAAAAGGTTGCTAAATTCAATGGAATTTGGTATAAGACAAAAAGATTTCAGGAATTAAGAGTTAAATCAGCATTATGAGTGGCGTTTAGAATCATGTATGTGCAGTTTGATGACTTTGAAAAATTTTACGGAAAAAAAAAAACAATTTTCTTTAGAAAAATTAATTAATTCTCGTATCTGTTTGGAACAAAAGATTTCCAAACAAAAACGAGCTTCAGGGCATTATACCATTAAAAAAAATAAGCGTTTGGCTATTCTATTTCAAACTGCATCGCGTATATATATATATATATAGCTGCAGCTAATTCTATTTTTTAAATTAAGCAAAAGAATATTTTAATAATGCAGAAAAAAATTCAGAAAAAAAAATCGAAAAAAAAAGTTATTAGAATCATAAAATAGATTATTTTTGAATTTTAAAATAGTGTGAAAAAACTCGAAAAAATATCCCCAATGTGTATATTTCCAAGTACAAAATGTCAAATTTGATAACTCAAGGGCCCAATTTTTCTATAGAATACCAAAACACACATATTCATTCTCACTTCTTATAGTAATGATTTACGCTATCGAATTACTTAAAATCATATAATAGATCGAAATCATTTTTGAAACAAAGTATCATTTTTAATAAAGACAAATTCCAAAAATGGGAGAAGAAGTAAATAAAATACATTTATGTATTTTAAAATGGCAAATTCAATCACAATATTTCTTGATTATTTACCCAGTAAACGAAACATTGAATTATTATAATATTTCTTTGATGAGAAAATACACTCAGAAGACACAGCACCGAATTAAATAATGTTTGTGGCACAGGAAATGCAGACACTGCAATTCTAGACGTGTCCCCCTAGTTAATAGAATATCTAGGATCCCAGCGCACAGTTGGGTGAACCTAACGATCAGGTGAAAGGAGCAGCTAGTCTCTCCGTTTTCTCACGACCATTAAGATGAGGAGGGAGGGGGAGAGAAAAAGAAAACAGCCCTCCCCCTTCAAGACGTTGCGCATATTATATACAAAAGAAAGAAGAAAAAAATTGACAAACTGTGTCTTTCTTTTCTTAAAAAATTCACCAAACAGCTTGTTAACTGATAAAATCAGTATACATTCCACGCTTTTCGCGGAAATTAGCCATAAAGAATTTTGGTTACTGAATCCAACCATGAAAAATAAGTTAGTCAGGAAGAAATAAAAAGAGTTTAATGCCTGAACTGAAATACTCATTTCAAAATCATAAGGAAGTATGTGTACGTATAGATATGATATAATATATCGCTAATATCAACGTGGGAACGTAAACAGTACATTGAATACATGCTTCAAGCAGTGACATATAAGGTTAGTGAAGATGTTTGTTCCTACAAATAACCTCATTTAGCACATATGAAATGGGTGATTTTTTTCCCATCTTCCTCGTATTATTAAAAACTAGTCTCCTTTAGAGACCTGTGATTCATCAGGAATATTAGTTCTGTTGAATTTCGGGTATGCTTTTAAGATATAACTTAATGTCCATGATTCTGTCAAATTATCAGTGATTACAGCCGGGATATTTTAATTACCTTACACATGTTACATAGTGTACATGAGCCTTTCTAATAGATAACTGTTCTATGACATCATGGCATCTATTTCCTAAATACTATTGTATAATATATAGATTTTTATTCATCTTGAAAAGTACACAAATCTCAAGTAGAATTGTTTATCCTTAATTTATAAAAATGGAAAAAAATCTGGCGATTAAACATTTGTTGGAAGGATTAGGAATGGAAGAAATAATGAAATCTATTTTAAGAAAATAAGGCAAACAATTTTTTTTTTTCAATTGATAAAAATTAGGAAAATTTTTGCATGAATATTGAATTAGCATTATTAATAAGACAATCCTTTAAATTTTGAAATGATGTACGATTCAATTCTGTACAATAATATTTTCGGAAATCCTGGAAGAATGTCAAATTTCAGCTTACATTTTAAGTAATTAAGATTTTAAAAAAAATCGCTTCGAAGTGCACATTCCTATCCCCCCAGATGAGCCAAATTTGGAAGAGGTGGGTCAAACGGTTTGGCCTATAGAATGTTAATACACATACATCTTTGTTATTAATAGAGATGGAGATATATGGTACTTGATAATTTTAAAAACAAGTGTTTTTGAGTTACTTAAACAAATTTAATCTGCATATGCAATATAGTAGATGATAAATGGGTTTTGTATAGTATAAAACGTAAAATAAAAGTGTTATCTGCATTAAAACTATTGAAAAATGAGTTTAATCCTACACAGTTTAGCATTCTGTCAACTATTAATTTTAAATATATAATTTTCTTTTATCCTGTACAGCATTTATAAAATACAAATGCTGATTCAACATATCTGAAATTAATGTTATTTTATAACTATTTCAAATTCAGCACTCAAATACAAAAGACTTAGCATATAATACACCCCCCCGTCTTACCCAATCGCATGTGAATAGTAGAACAAATACTAACACCTTGACCACCGGTGACATCTATGGTACTTTTATAAATCATATTGGTAAGAAATTCAGCGGGGCAGTTAACGAGTTAAATTTTGAAACTGTATCCAGCCCATTTAGTGGGAAGTATGGGCCACCATCAGTATGTGGCGAACGCATTCACACACTATATATGAGAACCATACTTTTGGATTTATTTCGCCAAAAAGAAGAAAGAAAATACGTCAAAAAGAAAATAAATCATGGTCAAGACCTAAAAGGATTTCCGGAGGACGCACATCTCATTGCGTATAACTCCTTTAAGGAGTAAAATCATTCAAACTACTGATCTCAGGATCTTGAAATGAACAGTACCCCCATTTCTACATCCTCCAGAGAAGCGATAATTTGATAACGTAACGATAGCATCTCATCCACCCATATTTGAGGAAGTAATAAAATAATTACCAGCCGGATGTAATAAAATAATGATGCATAACGAAACGTTTAATAAAGATCTCTAGACAATAGTTACAAAGTTAACAACCATTAATTAGATAATTAATTCCTTATCTAACTAATATTTCCATTCCACGCAGTGTCGAAGGTAAAGTATATCAAACGCAAATGCATAACAACTCATCATAAAAAGTCGCTTCATTGTATAAAATTTATGACAGTTTGGTACGTACGGACTTACAGGAACGCCCTATCTAGTTCCACTTCTTCAGAACAAAAACAACAAGCACTGGTGGTTCCCATGCACGGTCCGCTAACCCTGGCTGTTACCGATCCTAACGATAGAGGCTCCGATAAGGCGTGTTATCCGCTCCGTTAACAACAATGAGAAGACAGTTGGGCTCTGACGAACGTGGGAGAAAGTGCTAGCTCGTATCCTTTGACCCAGGGGAAGAGTTTTTTCAAAGCAATGAAGCTCAAAGGATATTCGAATATTCATTGAAAAATTCATGGACACTTTTATAGAACAAATATTGTGTGTTTTCTCTCTTTGATTTTCTTGACTCATATTAATCGTTTTGCTTTCCTAATACTGAAGAATCAAAGAATCAAGTAAAACCAGGGGGGAATGATCTTCTCAAAAACTTTCTCGTATGCTCTTTATAAAGATGTTGTTCTTATTCCCCGGAAAATAATTGTGAACCTTGAGCAAAGCAATGAATCTCTTGAGTAGTACTGGCGAACAATAGTAACTCAGTCAAGATATTTGACTCAAATCTTAACTGAGTGAATCTAGCATGAAGTATTTGGTGATCAATCGCTCGTTTGCAGTTAACTCTAGAACGCATGACTTTTTAGTTACTTATTTTTTTTTAACAAAAAAACATACGCGTTTGAATGGCAGCATATAATTTAAGAAAATTAATAAACAAACATTAATTAGATTTTTTTTGGTGAAATTTCAACATAACAAGTAAAATGTGTCAATTGGCTATATTATGAATTAAAGAAATCACAGTCACACAAAAGACATTAAAATATTGCAATAAAAATAAAAGTTCTTTTCTACCAATATATTTTTACGGACGAAATAAAACATTTTGATAGCATTTTTAAGGGTAAAATTATTCATGCAACAGTCATTTTGATATTTTTCTATTCTAATTTAACCTCTTGCGCTATTTTGACGTACAGTGTACGTCATTGAAAATTTTCGCCTATACTGAAAATGACGTACAGCGTGAAGGAGAAGGTATTCCAAGTAAAAGCTTTTTGGAATTTCTTTAGATGCGATGGGCACAAATTTCTGCTTATTTACTGATAGCGCAAGAGGTTAAACGTTCTAAGTTAAATTTACGTTTTTGCCGTACATTGGTGTTTTCAACAAATGTTTATCAAAAAGTATTTAAAAAAATTACCGCACGCTGATTGCTGCTTTGAAAGAGCGATGAGAAGCTTATGAATTGAAATAAAAACGTATAGCCAAATAACTACACGACGCATTATAGGATTAATACATAAATATTAGAAAATTGAATTTTTATTTGGATGTATTTCAGGATTTCTTTCCGATCGACCTGATATAGCATTATAATTGCAATCAAGAAATCGCATATCAAAAAATTATTTATGTCATTGTATTTTTTAGTTGCGTTTACATGCATATGAAAGTACAGATTTACAAATGTCATAATTCTTGTTAAATTTTGTTCATAATTCGATATAGATCTAAAGTTTAGATGTATGTACGTATGTCAAATTTTAACTGTCTAGTTAAGTACATTTTGTAATTACCAGACAGTCAAAATTTCTCTGAATGGGTTTTGAGAAAAAAAAACAATGCATTAAATTTCATGATTTTTGAAATTCGCCGCATTTTTGAGTTTACTCGTTCATATGCGAATGAATGAATATGCAGTTTCACTCCATAAATTTCGACTAAAATGTGACAGGAATTTACAATTTTAGTGAAATTATTACACATCAAATTTCAATTACCAAACTCAAAGCATTTTTTACTTATTGCCTTGATTGACAGGCTGACAGATAAGATTCCGATCGATATATTCTCAAAAGTAGTGTGCGTTGGAAACATATTTGATGACAACTCTGACATAAAGATTTAAAATGCAACTCTCAATTTTATGTCCCGTTTCTTTATTTAAAATTTCCACTGCTAGTTCAAATATATGACTGGGGGACTTTAAAAAAAGCTATTTTAGTTTTTTGAAAAACGTATTTATTGACTCAAACAACATAAAATATAATTCTTCGGGTTATTTAAAGTATTTTTCCAACTGGAATATTACAGGTATATCTCTAATAATTTAGCAATCAACTACTGAGTCAGAATAAGAGTACATAATTTTCCGTATATATATATATATATATATATATATATATATATATATATATATATATAAAAGAAATAGCTGTAAGTGCTGTATCTTTCTTAAATATTTCTACAAAAAAAATGAAAATTAACACGATTCTTTATTTATCTAGCTTGTTGTGTTTTTTATTTAGTTGTCAGAATTCAGATGGGCAGATAAACAAACAAACAGACCACGCGTTGATGGATTTCGTCCAAAATTAGACTCATATTTATTGTGTTAAATGTATATATTAACTTGTAACAGGTTGAATATATGAGTTATCGCATATATATATATATATATATATATATATATATATATATATATATATATATATATATA
>JAPMOQ010023314.1:7701148-7766724 GCA_026543055.1 Argiope trifasciata | reverse complement strand
ATATATATATATATATATATATATATATATATATATATATATATATAAGCCGACAGACATACTGCTTAGACCAAATTTTGAGCTTTATTCTAGAAATATAGATAAGCAAACTGACTGTTTACCTGTTGATGGATTTAGTCCAAAATTAGACTCATATCTACTATTTTATTGCATTTTTAACTTGTAATGAGTAAATTGAATAAGTATTTGTACACTTTAGTCATCATATTCCTCCACGCAAATCTACATCAATAAAAAGACTGAAACCAGACATACTCCTTATTTTGAGCTACATCTTTAATTCTTGTAATATAAGCATAAACTATACTTAATATATCAAGTTCTTTCATTATTTTAGTTACCGAATTTCACAGGCACACAGACGAACTAACAAACTTTCATTGATTTCATACCAAAGTTTTATAAAGATCCATAAATTTGACGCAAAGAATTATACCAAATTTCAGTCTCCAGGATTGCTGCATTTTTGAGTTATCGCCTTTATAGACCGATTGATAGACATAATTCGAAAAATTGATATTTTCTTTCGAATTTAGAGAGATCTTAAAAACGAATAGTTATCAAATCTCAAAAATCAAATTCATAAAATAGTTCATTAAATTAAAAACCAAGTAAAAAATTTATAATATTTTTAATAGATGGAACACCAAAGCAAATTTAGGTAAGAAGAAAATATTTAATTACAACATAATAAAAACCTTCATTGTATATAAGTGCCATCGCATCAGTGAATTCGTGTTTACTGACGCGAGGGAATTTAAAACTGGTAAATTAATTGTTTTCTTTGAACACGAAAGGCAGCATCCATACTAAAAATGTCTTTTTTCATTCGTCGTTGTTGAAGTATTCAAAGAAAACACTGTAATATTCATAAATGCGGGAATCCGTCCAGATTTTGACGAACATCAATTATTATGCTAATAAGATATGAGCAAATTTTTTCGCTGTAAGTTCATCGCGCGTTCTGCGTGAATGAAATTCGAAATAGTAATTTTAAGAAAAATGTCATAGTACTACCAGACGTGGAATTCTTTAATAAAATTCTGCACATATTTTCAATGCCAGTGGTTTCGGAAGATTCAGAAGAATTTCAACTTAATAGCTTTTCACCATTGCCTATTCTGCAGGCAGTTTTGGTCTGATTCTACTAACTTACCAGAATTCGTTCGGTTTTAGAAACATTAAAGTAGAACTATAATTTTCAAGTTAATTGGGGATCGGGCGGATTTGGATGGCTGTAATAAGTGGAAAATTAGGCAAAAAGTCATTATATACAGATGCATACAAGCCATACCGTTGGTTGTGAAATTGCATGATCTTTGCTACTTCCACTTGTGGATTTAATATCGTTAAGTTCGACAGTAGTAGGATACTAGCAACATTTTCATTTGGCATGTGAGGCCGATCACTGCTTTTCCTTTAAATATGCAATAACAATCTTTCACCGTAAATTTGTTTATAATGGGCGGCTCTTCTATAAACTTACAACGATATTCAAGCACAATGCAATAATAGATTCATTTTGTCATACCAGCACCAAAATGACTTGCAGCATTGAAATTTTCTCATAAACAAATAACAGGTCACTTTTATCAAAATTATAAAAAAATAAAAATAAAAAATTCCTCTCAGCAAGTTGGAAGGCAAAGGTAGGTTCCTTTACATACGACTATATGGTAACATAAATGTTATAACTGTCAAAATTAGTGTATCAAAATAACTTTTAATACATAAGTTTTTCGTCACAAACAAAATTACCCTAGCTATCTTGCTCAAAAGTTAACACGGGAAAACGTTATAAAGTATGTGTATGTATGTGTATATATATATATATATATGTGTGTGTGTGTGTGTGTGTGTGTGTGTGTGCACGTAGTGATATTTTAAAATCTTATTTAAACTGAATTCATTTCCTAACGTTTAGTTCAATTCAACATATATTAACTTCGTTCTAAAATATTCTCTTATTTCCTGATCCAATTCAACTTTTTCTACTTAATTAATGCAATAGAAACTCTGTAAAAGTGATTTCGTCAATGATTCCCACGCTTCCAGTGAAGGGATAAAAATTCATGACCTAAACAAATTCCACTAAAATTTTCCCCATAATCCCGTTGCCTGTCGACACATTTAGGGAATGCCTATTAAAATCTCATTTTTTATATATATATACATATATATCCTATGACTTACTGAAGATTGCACCAGTTCTTTACTGATTATTGTCCCTGGAATCCAAAGCCACTCTCCGTTCAAAAGTTTTTATATGTATTTCCACCCAAGGAGATAGGAATTTTTACACAAACAGAAGAATATATATATATATTCTCCATTTCGTGTTGTGTTCGTTGCTACTGCTTGTGTAAAAATTCCTGCCTCCTTGGGTGCAAATACATATAAAACCTTTTGAACAGAGAGTGACTTTGGATTCCAGGGGCAATAATCAGTAAAGAACTAGTGAAATCTTCAGTAAGTCATAAGAAGCCCTGTAATAGGCAGTCTTCCTATGAGAATGTACCTAATACTAAACTAAGAAATTTCCTTTATCAATTGATATGTTGGATGTGCAGAATGTAGAATGATATATTATAATCGCTTGTTGAAAATAAATACTTTAAATCTGTTCCTTCTTTTTGAACAGCACGATATATTAATTCATTTAATAGTGATGAAAAGCTTTCAACCCAATAACTGCCAGTCTGAATTGTCATGATAAAATACTTAATCAGGCGATATAGAGGATGAGAAATTTGAAATTGCCGCCATTAACATAATATCGCGTCTACCATTCCCATGCCTCGGTAGTTCGGCATTCAAAAATGCAAAGATGATTTAAGGACCTCCTGACCCATATGAATAAAGACCCATAACTCTCCGGCGAGGGAAACAGAGAATGGGAAAGCCAGACTGTTGAGACAGGCATACCTGAGTGTACAGAGCTACTTTACAAAGGAAGAGGAGGTCGGAGCTGTTAATCCCTTTCTGGAACATTTCGCTCTGTGCATCGATTCGATGCCGATTCCGCGGGAAATCACGCACATGAATATTCAGGAGACAAGGCGACGTGACAAACGACACCCCCACTCGAACAAAGGGTTGAGGTCTGTTCTTTCACTCCCTTCTACACCTTAAGGGGAGAAGCTGTCATTTGGCTGTCACGAACACTCGTCTAACATTTTATTCGCAATGGTACGCTTTGAGAATGCATTATGTAGTAACTAGCAATGAGGTACCGAGCTTTATGTTATCGGAAGGGTAATGGCTGCATTAAATTCAAATGAACTTTCTTTAAACAATAAAAGAAAAAAATATATAGACGCAGTATCAAAAAAAATTAAGGCATGGGCTTTTTTTACATATTTAATAATTGTTTAAAGTGACTTTGCATATAAGTAATTCAAAAACGCAGTAAACGCCTCAATAAAAGCAATTTGGTATGTGCTCTTGTGACTTCAGTTGTCGGTCTATGATAAATTTTAATTTCAGTCAATCAGAAAAGTAGGCGCCCAAAATACATATTCGATTTTCGCATACTTGTGTACTAACGGCATATGCCAGAGTATAACCGCCAAGTATCCCACGATAAATTCAGTAATAATATTAGGTTCACGCCAATAATAAATATTTAGTAACTACCGTCCGCTAATGCCTCGCAAGGTATTAGTGGCATCTCCTAAGATAATCAGTTTTATGCGAGAGGGATGAGATAGCATACTCTCCAATAACACCTTTATTGGAGAGTATGAGAGAAAATTAATAGAAAATTATTTCCACTGCTTATATTTTATTTTCTTGTTTGTGAAGTATAAAAAACAAGTAGAAGTATCGAATATGTATGTCGCAATCGCGGAAAATTCGGCATCAAGGTGTTCAGAATCTTAAAAGTTTTAGAATTGGGGGAGAGTTCTGAATAGAATTATTTTTAGAACTATGTCAATTGACCTAGGAACTTCATACAATTCAAAAGCACAACGATTAAAAGCCTAAAATTGATTGCTGGATATAAAATCGAAATTCTAGAGCGTTTCAAATATTTCGGGAGCACTCGCCATATACTAGTATACTAGTAAATGAGATAATTTGAAAACGGGACAGATACAAAAATTAAATAAAACATATGGTTTTACATCAAAATTCTAGATTTCAATAAAATTTTAGATCAAATATATTAAAGGATTGATTGCCAAACAGTCCATAAATTCGTATCCATATGAATTTTATGATGTAAAAAGCAAAATATGTGAAATTTGAATTGCAGTTTTGGCATAACAATTGTTAATCTAAATCAAATGTTTATTGCAATCGGAAGAGAGGAAATAGACTATAATGTTTTTTAAGTTCGAAGCACAAAACAAGCCATATTGTGTTAGTAAATGCGAATGATAAGGCTAGAACACTCTTTCTTATTTTAAATCTTTAAATTTTGGGGAACAAAAAGGAAGGATAGAAAAATAGTTTCCTCCCTCTTCCTATGTGTAGATCTACACTTTCTAAGTCCACCCCTGGCAAGAAGTCCTGGCAACTTCAGCATATTACCATAAAATGAGGTTAGAAGATTCAAATGGTCACTTACAGAACTATAAAGTAATCACTTTTTACATATTTAACGAATTTTCTTATTGACTTTAGCGTCAGCAAGTGGAGCTCATATACCAGGGGTCGGCAACCTACGGCTGTTTTGATATACAGTTGCGGCTCTTCAGTTCCATACGAAAAATTAATAATTTATAATTAAAACCCTTGAAAAATAAGAAAAAAGATATTTTTAAGTACTTAATCTCTCAACAGCTTCTATGAACATAATCGTTAATGAGAATACAAATGAGATCAACAGTTAGCCCTTTCGAATGGATGCTGGATCGCTCCAAATATAATTGCTAGGTTTGAAAACCAGACTCGTGAAGTGGAAAGTTCACAGAACTCAAGCACAAGTTGGAAAAGTTGGAGGTCCAGAAATGTATGCAAATCGCGCAGCACAAGAGGACAGCTCTAAAAGAAATTGCGCGAGGCCCTCATATTTGAAGCATTGAATAGTCTTCCATGTTGCTACAGTGAGGTGAAGAAGTTTGCATATGGAGTGCTGACGATCTTCGGTCAACATATTTGTGTGAGAAAGCTTTTTCTTGCATGAATATAATAAAAAGTAAATTTAGAAATCAACTAACAAATAAAAATCTAGAGTCGTGCATGAAACTTAAAACAACAAGATACAAGCCAGATTTAATCAAACTTTCGAAAGGCGTATAAAACCAGTGCTCCCATTGATGTAATTATTTATATTTGTGGTTTTATATGCATAAAAATTATTCAATATTTAAAGCCGTTTATTTTAAATCGGAAATCAAACACAAATAAGCAAATACTATAATATTAAATCAAAAATTTTTAGTCGCTCTTTAAAAACTGGAAAATTTTGTAAATTGTTGCTTTTTGGAACTTCCGTTTCAATAGGTTGCCGACCCTTGTCATATACCAATAAAGATCAAAGACGTTGAAAGCACAGACAGCAATTGTACCGTCATTAATGATTAAAAACTTTTACCACAATGCCTAGCGTCAAATGGACAACAGCTTGGATGTAGATCATGAGGTCAGAAATATTCACAGAGAGCATCTGTTATTCGCGTAAACAAATCTGTACGCTACCTTCTGTTTTCTGGTCAACTTTTTCATCCTATCATTATCTACAAGGAAGTTAAAGCAGTACATAATCAGGGCAACCATTTAGCATTATCTTATATAAATGATGCTGAAAGATGAAATAAGATCTGAATAGAGACAAAGAATAAGAAAAAAAAGTTGTAAAGATGCTAAGATAAACCTAAATGCTAAAATCACTTTCTTTAAGCAGTAGAAAGTTAATGAATGATGAATGCGTTAAACATTAAAACAGACATCGATTTTACACCAACACTGCATGAAATAAAAATATTGCGAAGGTTCGTTTAATTTAAAACATATACAATGAATTTAATAAATATATAGCACTAAACTTTAACGTTAAAAAGTATAACAGAAATAATGATAACACTTGCAAACTTCAGATATCATCTATACATTAAAAAAATGTGAAAGTAAACAGCCAGTTTCCTTGACATTGGTCCGATTTCGCCACTTTTTACCTCATTTGGAAGTTTAAGACACCTAATTAAGTCATCAAGGGTCACTTGTCACTCCAATTTTCGACGTATATCAGAATATATATATCTATTTTTATATATATAAGAAGAAATATTACGTCATTGTAAATAGCATTGGAAAAATTATTCCAGTTTACATTTAAACTTTTAATTGTCTTGCCAATGAATCACATATCATCGAATCAGTATATTAAGTTAAAAATGTTTCTCAGACAGGTTATAATAACCTGACATAAAATTCAAAACTTAGTAAAAGAAATCATAGGCATCCTTTTAAATTAACTAGGACACCGTCCATGAAATCGGATATCATGGATACAATTCATTGGTTCATATCATGCCTTACAGATCTTGCATTATCTGATAAAACAAACAACCATCATATGGCACGATACACGCATATAACCGAAGATAGCCATAAGAACTGAATAGTCAGTTTACGGTGATATAATTAAGTCAATAAAATTATACCTAAATGTCATCTTCGAAGAAACTTTACAGTGAAAGGCCACAATGCTGCGTTTAGGATACAATCCGTCGGAAATCAAAACTTGAATCGAGGTCGATCCCAATTTTTTGTTTATTAGAATTTCAAAATTGTTACACTCCATTTGTGAACAACACCAGAGGGAAAAGTGGCAGAGGGGCAGGTGATCGCGAATGCACGTGCACATAAAAGTGTGACCTACTTCTGAGCGCACCCTCAGTCGGTGGGACAGACTTCTCTCGTCCCCGAAATATACCGCAGGAGGGACAAATGGGTTGTTGCTGAGAGGGTAAGAAATGGGGATAGGTCATCCAGGGGTTGCTCTCCGCCAACCCCTATCAGAAGCTTTCAGCGATATAATACTTAAAGCACTGAAAGTGATAGTCTTCTGTTTAAGAAGAACTTTTAGCCAGATATAAATGAGTCTAGTCATAGACGTCACTCATCACAGTGTGTCTGGAATCATGTTGCAGCTGATCGTTTTCTACCCTGTTTTGCCAAGCTACTTAGAGCATCGGGGTTGTACAGAAAATATTTGAGAATTGCTGATTGAAAACTGCAGCTGGGAATTTTGTTAGAGGTTACAAGAGGAATAGAAGTAAGAAACGCGGTTGGTGTAGAGATTGAATTAATGGTTATTATGAGAGGAATTTAGTTGTAAGATATTCAAAACATTCAAATTAAACAACTGAGATTAATTTATTGCTAGGTTTTAATAAATATAATCGTAAATGCCATTCATCATAATTTGTTTGGGGTCATGTTTAGGCTGCAACATTTTTCTCTTTCTTTTGCCAGGTTGCCAAGGCTTTGCCAAGAGTTGTCCAAACATATTTTAGTCTGAACGATGGATAACTTCAATAGTACTAACAATAATATGCTACATAAAAACATAAGTACATTATGTTTTCAAAAATCCAACTTATTTGAAATTTTCTAAATAGCTTTAACTAGTTGTTAAATATCGGAGCTAATTTTCGAAATTTAATGAATAAATCTGGGATAAATTTTATAGAAATAATCGCCCAGCATCTACCAAAGACGTTTATGATCTTTCTTGCTCACTTTTTATAGCTATTTACAATTTAATTTTATCCAGGTGTTTATTTTCATATTTTTTACAAACACCTCTGGGTAAATAGCAAAGTAGATTTTGTAAAATATTGTGTCGACCAAAAATCTAAGAAATCTAAATATTTCGGGCTACCATCGTCATCCGCAAATATTTCATTGAAAATATAACTTTAAAAAACATGTCAGTATAAGAAATTAATCTATAAATAACAATGGGAAAATGAATTATAGCTGAAAAGATAGGGCCGTCAAAAATATAGGAATTAAGAACTAACTCAAAAATTATACTAATTAAAGTAACAAGATTTTTTGAATATAAATCTTGAATGTTCAGTTAGCCAACGAAATAAAAGCTCAAAGCATTTGGAACATTAAAAAATCTTTCTAGAAGAGTTTTTCGCCGTCCATTGAAAAAGGATGAACATATTTTACTTGTATCAAAAAAAACGTGAAGAATTTCTAGAATAAAATTTTATATACAGTAAGTATCTTCATGATTAACCACTTATTCACTCAAAAAACCAAAAATAACTCAAGTTTTAAAATTTTAATTAACTCAACAAGTATTGAACATCGCGTCACTTTAAAATAACAATATATGCAAACAAATTATGCGATGATTCAAACAAATTTGTGAAACTTAAGAGATCTTTTTGTTAAATCGAGGACTTAAAAATATATAATCACTGACAGAAGTTCTTGCTACTTGTTGATTATAGATATATATTTAACATTATTTACAGATGTGTATATTCAACATTATATACATACATTGCTTTCATAATTTTTATTGCAGACGTAAATTTATTACTTTTGTGATAAATGTGAGTGTCCTGGGTCATTTACTACCCCATGAAAAAAATAATAAAAAATTTTTGGAAATATGACCCTCTACCCAAATATTTCATAATAAAATAGATGAAATGGCAAAATAAATATGTCATATGTTCTCCAATTAGAGCTTTACAATTTACAAAATGAAGTAATTCAAAATAGGAGTTTGAAAGTCAATTTCTTTCATTCCTGGCTATATATAATTTTAATGGTTGCATAAAAAAATAAGTTTTCTGTTTTCATTCCATATATTTACTCAATAAAAAAACACATTTAAATTAGGTTAATGAAGCATGCACAAACTCGTTGTATTTTACTTGATATTTTTAATTTATTTATTTAATTAATTGAAAAATTTGAAATAATTAATATGAAAATACCACTTTTAAATTACAATTAACATCCTATTTTTTAAAATATTAGATATCAACATCATTAAAATATTACTTTATCATTGGTATTGTAATTAATTATTAATTGTCTAATATCAGTATTCTTTAAATGATAATTTTTGGGACTGATAATGTAACATTATAAAGTTATAAGCCTTAAGCTAACAATTGCTTTTAATGCACTTAAAATCATAAAATAAAAAAGGCGATTTTTACTAAAAATTATAAATAAATATTTTTACAGAAATGTTTAATAACCATTCTTGGGCTATAGCTGAATCGCACTACAAAATAAGACATCCCTAATAATTAAACAAGGAAAAAAAAGTTAAAAAATGCAAATCTTCCAAAGAAATTCACAGTATAAATTTTTCCCCAATTGGAATAGATATCAGTGAAATCCTTACAATATGCATCAGCAAAGAAATCTTTAATTATTTTGAGATACTATACAATCATTGTAAAAACGATATTATGTAAGAAACCCCAGGTTAAATTAGAATACACATAATTTAATTTTTAATGAAAGCATTTTATCATAATTTTTCAACGGAAGTTTTACAATAAATTTTAAGAACAGAGTAATAAAAAACATGAGTAGAGAAAAGAAAATGTTAGTTGCAGAGTTAAAGAAAAGAGTAGAATTATTATGCATATGGGAGCTTCGTCCCATTCAGTAATCACAAGAGAAAAATAATTCAAAAACTCGCTGAAATAACAGCTTATTGAAGCTCGGCATCATTTCAGGTTCTTTTTTTTTATATTTATATTTATCACGAATTCTTTGTATGGTATGGGTAATGCATTCTACTCATCCCAATAAGAGTCCCTTGCTCAACAAAAAAACCAGTTGATTGCAGAGCACGACACAGCAACCATCCTCCAATGGCGTCAGAGCACGCGTTCCCTCCCAAAAACAGCCCTGCAGGCTCCTCCCCTCGTCTCGTGCTCCATTACCCCCATGATGGACACGCTGACTCACCCCTTTTGTTCCACCCTCGGACATATCACTCGCCCCGGGAATGTTGGGATGTAGAGTAATTTAAAACACCCTTTCAAGAGAGGGGAAAAAATCATAAAAGGAACCTGCACTTTTTTCAATGAAGGCAATACTATTGTTTTAATCTAAGATTAGAATAATTAGCTTCTGAATCGAATATGAAATATATAAAGAAAAAGTAATATATAACGAAAAATCGAACTCGAGATTTTGATGAATCTTCATGCTTCAGATATCACTAAGTTCAAAAAACACATTTTTGGTATTATTTATGTCTTTTGTGATTCAGAGATTAAAAATCGTTTTGAGATAAATGGATAAAAGTACGTAAGTGATCTTTGCATCATATTTGTATATTTCTGTCAAATTTTCGACGGAAGTATGTCTATCCGGCTTTTCGAATGCAAGGGAATATGAAGATGCAAAACGTAAAGGGTTAAATAGATAACATTTTGGCCAGAAATTTAACAACGAAAGCGTTGAGACGTATCAAATTTGAAACCAAGTCCGTCAAGTGGTTGGCTGTTTGTCTAACTACTTTTTCACAAGCATATAAAAGCAATGGCTTAAATATATGAAATTTGGGATGGGACTAAATTGTAATTCTAAACTGGATTTTGGTTTCAAATGGACGCAAAAAGGACGTCCAAAATACAAAACTGTTTTCTTGGCATTTGTGTATTTTGGCAATTAATCGAAAAAGATCGCCCTCAGATATACTCATGGTTATTGGTAAGCAGTTAATAATACAAAAGTACATTTATCACAAGGTACACAAAAGAAAAATGCCGGAGACATCATACTTTCTTGTATACAAAAAGCAGTATTGGATTTATGTATAAGTTAACAAGTTGTAGCTTAATTCATCCCCTTCACACACACACCCTTCTAAACAATGGACATATCTTAATGTTTGAATGGACAAGTTTGATATATACTAAATTTATTACTTAATACAACTTATAAAGAGCAACATATTCCATATAACTTCGAATCTCCCCATATCTTAATTCAAAACCGATAAAACCAAAATATTGTACTCGTTTACAAGAAATTTGATATGGAGAATTTGATATATCTTTACGGTTTCTATCTCAAATCGCGCGAAAGGTAGGAAAAAGTAGAATTATATTTATCCACCTGTTTGTCTGCCCACTAACTTTGCACCGTAATGAACAAAGTAAATGAAATTTTATTCTCTGTATGAACGTAAGTGGAATAGGATTGGAGTTTAATTTAGAAGCTAATTCACATACATTGTTAATTTCACTTTAATTTTGCAAACACAATTTTAAGCCCAACGGTAAGTTTTAACACTTCTGCAAAGGCTTAGGGATAGTGAAATTTAAAAATTAATGATTGACATATGGATATTCTCAGCAAGTCTTAAGGTAATAAATTGCAAATAAATTTTAAAAGATTATTGATTATTTTAGAAATTAATTCCAAAAAGAATTTTTGTTGTTGTCTGAAATTGATTCTTTCTTAGATCCACAGTATTTATAAACGTATGTGAATTTAAGTTTAGTATGTATTTACTTTGATACGCGCAAGGAATAATAATCATTCGAACGTATGCATACATCATGTTTTATTATTAATGCTAAATTTATTCTGTCGTTCTAGATATTTCGATATGCACGGAAAACAGTAATTTTTCAAGCAAGCGTAATGGTACCTTGCACCATAAGACAGCGAAGATGCATTAACATGTGATAAGATATCTTAGAATCAATAAAACAGGAAAAATGTGCGTATATGTATTCCCATTTCAAAATTGTATTAAAATATTTCCGCTTCATATTTTGTCCAACGATATTGATGCAAAAGAAAAAGAAAACACCAAAATTTAACTTAATGTTTAAAAAAATAATTTCAAAATGAATAAGAACATTTCCTGTTGCACTTATTTCTGTGTTAATACGATTATTCTCGAAATGTCCAAACGTATCATCACTCAAATTAGCTTCTTTATAACGAAAGTGCAAATTTACTTCCATAGATTTTTTGTGCAGCACAAAAAAAAAAATCATGTTTTTTTTTAAAATCAAATTATTAGGTTGTTCAGAAAGTAATTTCGTTTTTTCCCGACAGAGGATTTAATTGTATTTTTCGCACCCAATTTCATACTTAAACCGCAAAATCATTTTATGTTTTAAGAGCTGATATAGCAAGGCTTGAGTGTGAAAAAGTGCAGCTGATTCTTCGCAGTAGTTTTTGGATGGTGCCCTTTTAAATATGGAGAGCAATAGACAGCATTTTCGTCATTTTTTTCTTTTTTGCTATATAAAAGGTAAAAATGCTGTTCAAGCCAGAAATAAATTAGCCAATATGTGTGGAGAAGATGTGTTAACAGTACATCAGTACCAGAACTGATTTGCAAAATTTTTCCTTCAAATGAGGAGGCCAAAAACCACCTCGATCAGTTTTTTTTACAGCAAAGACCAAAACTTTTATGAGTGTGTAATCATGTTACTACCAAAAATATGGCAAAAGGTATTAGACCAGAATGGCAATTTTATAATTTAATAAATAATTTATTCATTAAACGAAAATTTCTTTTCATTTTGACAAAAGAAAACGAAATGACTTTCCGAACGACCCAATATATAGCTTGCGTTTCATAAGATATATTTTCACACCCTACAATAGTAAAACAACTCTCTCACTTGTTTATTTATCCCCGTTTTTGCTGCCAATAAAATTACCTGAAGGAGATATAAACAAAACGCTTCGAATTTCCAGAATGTGATGGAGTTTTATACTGGTTATAAACATACCATTCCAGAAACGTTAAAGTTGTTCGAAAATGTTCGAATAAGCAGGCAAGTCTGGTTATTCGATTATTCTTATCACGAAACCAGCTGCTGCCGCTTTGACAAAAGATCCACTTTTGAGGGAGGGGAACATGTGTACTCTACGTAACTAATAGTTTATTTTATATTCAATTTTACTTTTTAAATTATATGACAATAATAATAATAATAAAAAAAGAAAATGAAATCTTATCTCAAGTTATCATGTGATAACGTTATTATTTTTAAGTCATCATTTACCTTATTTAATTTAAGTTATTAACCAGTTTAAATCGGTTGAACCTCTCTCCCTCTCTCTGTATGAATATCTATCTATCTTTTTCTTTTAATTTTAATTTTTCCGGTAAACAAAGTTTTGAAGCTCGAGAGGAAGATGAGATGAAAAAAATCCACGTTTTTCTATCGATACATGCATAATCAGATAGTCTCGTAATTGTTTCAAACTGGTTAATGATTTAAATTAATTAAGATAATTCGTAAGAAATCAGACAATGAATAATTTGGAAATCAAGTAACTTTAGATGGCGATAAATCGCCAAATGCGCAACCTTCTGTATTATTTTCTAATAACCCTAAAAGCGAAAAAGGGCTGTCGCAAAATCGATAAATTGCCAATTTGTTCCCTGTGCATTTTGAGGCTTCGAAAATCTCAAACCAAAACAACATCATGTTCTCACCTGATTATAAAGCATTATATTAAATTTATTCTACAGTAGTACGAAATACAAACAAGTTTGTACAAAATATTATTCATATTTGAAAAAAAAGTGGTATAGTATAATAAATTAGTATTTTTTATTTAAAAGTGGCATAATTTAAATAACTTGCTATCTTTATTTTAATAAAAGGAGATTTAATAAAAGAAGTTCTTTAAAAATCTTTTCGGTCGCGAGTCTTTTTTTTTTTTTTTTTTAAATTTAAAATTGTGATTCCAAATAGCAGTGGCTGCTAAAGTTTTCTTTAAAACCTTTATCTTCAATACAGTTCAATTAATAACGAATTCTTCGAGTAATCATCTTGACTCAAAACTTTTGATAGATATTTAGTGAATAATTAATTTGACTTCAAAATTGAAAGAATACTAGTTGAAAAAGAATTTTTGTATGAGTTAACGTGTGTGCTGGAAACATTTCGAAATATCTTAATAAAGCAATTATTATAATTAAATATAATTTTTCCGGGCAATAAAAAAATATAAAAGGTTAATAGCAACTCATATTATAAATTTATGACATATGCATGTTATCACAGTTTATGGCTATGCAAAGAATTGTTTAAATTAAACAGCTTTTACTTCAACCATAGACTTTTAACGCAGAATATCGATAATTAGTTTTTAAAATCAAATTAAATAGATGAGAAAAATAAATACTAAAAAAAACTTTTATTATTATTTATTAAAGTGCAAAAATAAATAAAGAAAGAAAAGAAAAGAAAAAAAAATACGAAGAAAGAAAGAAAAATAAAAGAAGAATTAAAGAAACCCAATTGAATCACACAATCACATACATATTATATACATCATGTAATAAAATTTTAAGTGTGATATTCGATTTTAAATATTATTCTTAACACGATGCGTTTTTAAGGACTTATCGGACACTCTTTACCTCCAATTAATCCAGTCCTGAGTTAAATAAACTCAGAAATAATTCTTTTAAAAATTTTTTTATCAATATAATTATAATACATAATTGCCAATCTTTAAAGTCTCTATAAAATGCAAAAACGAGTTACTATTGTTTTATGTTTGAAACACTCTTTGATAGAAACTTGAATTTCGGTTCAATTTCTGCAATAGGAATTCTTTGCATATTCAATAAACCTAAAATTATAAACTAAATTTTACAAAATCTATTTTTTGGCATAAAATCCCGTAAAAAAATGACAATTTAATACTTTGATGAACCCTTTAATTTACAATAAAAATCACTACATATAATTCGCTAAAAAAGAAACACATTCATAACAGTTATCTCCCCTCATTCAATCGTTTCAATAGGTGCACACATACACACATCCATATCTTTTAATATTATTATTCTTTATTAAAAGCTAAACTGTTCGTCATTCACACCCGGGAACAATAACCGTGCCAAACACTCCGAGCGAGCTGATTAGTTGTACTAACAGGTTATATAAAAGTGAAAAGTTCAAAACAATAAGAGAAAGAGAGCGGTGAATGTGTCAGTTGTGTGAAGAGCCGCTGCTCTTTCCTTTCGCTTTCGCGCAGAAGGTCAACAGCAGATAGCCAACCACACGCAAGGCTCCTTAAGCCGGTCGCCATTATTGGTCATATAGTTCATTCTTCCCAATACAGAAGAAAATAGATTGTACACAAAAAATTCTAGTACTGACAGAATATCGACTCCGGGAAAATTAAGAGTTTCAGAGGTAGTTGTGTTTAGAAGCAAATTTCCGGGCAGTAGAATTAGAGTGATGAGCTGATGGAGATCCCCACTTAGATGGATTAAAAAAATAATATTAGCTAATAAATAAATAAGTTTAATTGAAAAAAAAAACATTCTTTAAATTGCAAAATATTATATAATACAATAATAATAATTTGCCAATAATAATAGTCAGGCTCCTATTTATTTAATTACATTCATTAATTTATTACAGAATTTATAAATTTTAAGTATCTTTTTAAATGTAATTATATAAAGATATGAATACGGCGCAATCATGAATCATCATAAAAGTATAATATATATTATAACCACATCAATATTAAAAAATTTTTTTTAATGATATTAGCTAATAAATAAATAAGTTTAATCGAAAAATATACATTCTTTAAATTGCAAAATATTAGTATAACATTACAATATTAATATTTTGGCAAGAATAATAGTCAGGCTTCTATCTATTTAATTACATTGATTTATTTATCACAGGATTTATTAACTTTAAATATCTTTTTAAATGTAATTATAAAAAGATATGGATGCGGCGCAATCACGAATCATAATAAACAAAAATACAATATATATTTCCATCACATCAATTTTTAAAATTTTATTCTAAAGACAGTTTTCATCTCAGTTTTTATGAAGAGTCTTTAGGTTGCAAACTTTGAAATATGAAAGTTGATTATTGATTTACTCCTTGTCCATTGGTTTTGCGTTAATATTTTGCCATCCGGCGTCACCACATTCATGTCCTGCCAAAATTATCTGATCTAATGATAATTAAAATTATTTGTACCAGCCCTAGCGGCTCCAAACAAAAGAGTACTAATTAGTGTTAAGATTCAGAGCTCTTAACTTTCGATATATTATGAAACTCAAGGAACTATAAATTACACAGAAAATTACATGACACTTTGTTATTGAAAAGATATGCCACTCATGTAATTTAAAGAAACGTAATATATATAAATGCAATCAGTAATTAAATAGTTCGCTACAATGTCGGACGATCTGGTACCACATATAATCATGTAACAGGGAGGTTTTCCAATATCATCTATAATGTATAGATAACATTTCCGACCTTCATTACTATATTCGTCTTCGAAAAATTTATCCAATCCAAATGTTTGTCCAAGAGATACTAAAATACCTTGCATTTATCCAAATGTATAAAAATAAAATTACAAAGAAATAATTTATTAAAAGAGTTTTTAAATATACACTTTTATAAAAGTATTAAAAAGTTATTTTTTTAAAAATGTGTTTTGCTTTGTAGTTATATAACTTATTTGTAGAAATTTTACAAAATCCTATTATTTCTTAAATTCACCTCAAAATGGTTATCTATGGAATCAAAAATTCATTACAACTGAAAGATTGTTAATTTCCAAAAATTTCGAAATAATACATTGTTATTTTCGAAATAACACATAAGTTTTTTTTTAAATCCTCGAAACTATTAGAAAAGAAATGAACGAACAATCTATTGCCATTTTTATAAACAAAAAATAAGTCAAATGAAATAAAAACGCATATCAAAAAGCTCAGAAAAACAAAATTTCCCCCTTATAGGGTAAACATAAAATAAAAACAGATTCCTTCAAAGAGATTATCGCATTTTGCAAAACCACAAATTTATTTCCTAAATAATGTAAAATTTTTATATCCAAGCAGAACTAATTATGCAGATGAAAAAATTGTTACAAACCATTTGTAAAGTTCATGGAAAGGGAAGCTCATTTGCGTTGATATTTTGACTGCTAGCACTATTTGAGATGTAAACACCTGCTACAATCCTCATGAAATTATCCTGTACGAGGACCAGCCATCGAGTTCAGTGACAGGATATTAACAAATCAAATGTTAACTCAGCTTTACGCTGATAAGCTAACCAGCGATTGTCGGAATCTGCATGAGATAAATCTAAAGTTATCTATAAAAGCAGAAATAAATTATTTAAACTAAATCGTGGCTCACCTTTCAGTAAAGAAATATTATATATATGCGATTAGTTAAAATTAAGCTTTTTATAAATCAAATATTCAACGTAGTGAACAAACTTTCAATATTTAAACAAACAGATTTAAAAAATAAGCTAGAATCCAGACATTTATTTATATAATAATGATCTTTTTCAGACGTCTGTAGGAGAAATATTATGTCCATTAATCTATACTTATAATAAAGCTCAATGTGTGTGTGTGTGTTGGCGCTCCACAGGCCAGACCGTTGGACCTACAGCTACCAAATTGGGTACATGTACACCTTGGAGTTCGGGAATGTGCACCTCGGAGCACTTTTTTCGAATTTTTAATTAGAATTTGAATTAATTAAAATTTGAGCGAAATTTCGATGTTTTCCCGCGATAACTTCTGAAAATATTATCGCACAAACATGATTTTTACATCAATTTAAAGATTAAAAATTAGCTTTCAAATATTATCAGTGTTTTAATGTATAACTTAAGCTTCTATTTTTAACGAATTTTTAAAGAAATATTTTAACCATGTGTTTTTTATCACGTGACTGGATAAAATAAAAGAAATATAAAATGTGATATTTTCTGAAAAAATAAATGCAAAGCAGAAATTTCTATAATCGTTTGCAATATCTAAATAATTAATTCAACAAATCTTCTTTATTTTGGTAAACCTGATTGAATTTAGACAGGATATGCACTGAAACCCCGACTTAATGGCATATTTCTATAATCGTTTGCGATATCTGTATCATTAATTCAATAATTTTTTTCTCTTTTTCGCTTTCTTTAAAAAAAAAAAAAAACATATTTAATATTTTGGCAACATCACCAAAAAAACATTCTTAATATTTTGGAAGCATAACCGATAGTTAAAACTGACTGATTTATAAAATTAAAAAATATTATTAGGAAAACGTGTTCTTTTAGAACTTTCCGTCCATCATCTTAAAGAAAATTCTACTTTCAGGTCAATCAATGCCCGGATTACTTCAAGGCTAATGAATATTTGATTTAATTGAAAATTTTAGAACGCATTACTCATGGCGAGCCAACTGGTCGCCAAAGGCGGCTAGTCCTTAATAAAATGATGGAAAATGTATTACGGAATAATTCAAAGAGCATATGTATTATCCCTGTTAATTCTATCAACATATTACAAGATAATTTAAAGAACATAAATATTATCCATATCAATCCTATCAAAATAACATAAATGTATCTTGTAATACATTTTCATCTTTTTGACAGATCCAATAATACAATTTTTTGTTAAACTGATTTTTTAAAATAATTTACTAGCAGAAATATTAATCCTAACAAAATGATGAAAAATATATTACAAAGTAATTTATAGAGCATAAATATTAATTTCAATCCTATGAATATAACATAAATGTATCGCCACATGTATTTCCATCATTTTGATAGATTCAATATGGATTTTTTTGTTAAAATGATTTCTTCTCACAGATTAGTTGCAGGAATCTTATTCATATTAATCCTAACAAAATGGTGAAAAATTTATTACGAGGTAATTAAAGAAAATAAATATTATCCTATCAAAATAATAAAAATGCATCTTGTAATATATTTTCATCATTTTGATAGATTCCCTATGCATTTTTTATTAAATTGATTTCTTAAATAATTTACTCAAAAGCAATATTACCCATGTTAATCCCAGCAAAATGATGAAAAATATATTGCAAGATAATTTAAAGAGCATAAATATTATCTATTTTAATCTTAACAAAATAATAAAAATGTATACATTTTCCATGTCATTCTTATTATTATAATAAAAATTTAATACATTTTCATCATTTTGATAGATTCAATATATATTTTTTGTTAAAATGTTTCTTTTTTACTGATTAGTCGTAGGAATATTGCTCTTGTTAATCCTAACAAAATGAGGAAAAATGTATTACTAAGGTAATTTAAAGAGCATAAATATTACCAATGTTAATCATATCAAAATAATGAAAAATTTATTACAAGATAACTAACATAAAATATTAACCCTGTCAAAGTTAACAAAATGGCGAAAAATATTTTGCAAGAAAAATTTATTTAAATTTCAAAGGAAGTTCGAAATATGGAAAAGATGGGATGAATAAATAGTTCTATATGTTTGGCATATATGACAAAGATTGGACAAAAACTTGTCGAAAATCCGACTTCCATTGTTTAGTTTCTGATCAACTTGCCATTTACAATCATAACAAAAAAAACTTAAATAAGGCATAAAATATTATTAAAAGCAACATGTAATTTTCAATATTAAGTGAAATGGAGTGACAACATTCTAGGAACAGTACTAGTTAAAAAATAAATTTCAAAAATTAAATCAAGTTCGACATAAATTTTAATAAAATATTATTTGCTTTAAAAATACTTAATTCGATTACTTAAAGAAATTTAAGACATTTCTTAAATCCAAACGGTAAAAAAAAAAAAAAAAAAATGAGTCTATTCCAGTTAAAACAACCGTCCCATCACTTTATTCTACCTATTTTGACAATTATATTTCCTTTTAGCAATCACAAACTTCAACCACGTCGAAAAACCGATAACAACAAATAACTGCACGATTCATGAACTAGTGAATAAGATATCAATAAAAACAATTACATTGCGTGCTTTGAAAACATCAATTATTCGGCAATATCAAAATGCGTGACTTTTTCTCTGTAAAATAGTAGATATCGGAAATTTAGAAACTAGCAATTTTAAACCATTATTTGAATCTAACGACTATCAGCCCAATAAATTTTCTAGATGCAGGAAAACAAATAATAATTGGATAGCTTAGAGAGTTCAGAAAATTTCCATAATAATAACCTCTAATACATTTAAATGCATAAGATGTTGTTTAATGACAGCAAAAACATTCTTTATTTATATTAGAATTTTCATTTAATTATATTTAAAGAAGAAAATAAAAATAGCAATCAGATCATGAGTTAAAAATTGTCAAAATTCTTCAAATCAATACAAGAGGAACAAATTCAATTATTTCAGTTACATAAACGTTTCTAATCCAACAAATGATAAAAAAAATATAAAAAGAATTAAACCAATTTCAATGATTTTTCGATCATGTAAGATATTTATGAAATAAATTGATTCCTCGAAAATCTTATAGAAGTTGTAAACTGTCTATCTCATACAAATTCTTAATTTTGTGTATTATATCAAAATTCAATTTTCTTGTAATGACACAACTTTATAAATAATAAAATCATGAGATAAACGCTAATTGCGCTTATCACCTTACCCATCATTGCTAAATTGAAACAATGGCGCCATGTTCACAAACGGTGCATTTTCTCCAAAAATTGGAGCTAGAACTTGGCGAGCTAACTTAAAAGTACAGCGCAAAGAATTTCAAAATTAATTTGGTGCAACGAACTCAACGTGTAACGAACGATCATCAGTTCTTGTTATTTTGCAAAATAATGAAAAAATTGCAGATTTTTTAAAGCATTTGTGGGAATATGTTTAAATTCAAGTTCTGCATAAACTATAAATCATGAGCATAAGTGTCAAACTCAAACGACTCAGTTATTCGCTCCCAAAATGGAAATAATCTTACATTCTAATTTTTACTTGTTTCCACAGATGATTGCCAATGATTTGTAAATTAAAAAATTTTCAACTACAGTTTATTTAGTCTTCAAATAAACTCTATTACAAAAACAAAAACAAAAAACCTATCTCATACCGTAGTAGAATACTAATAGTAAGTAAGTAAGTCTGGTAAGTATTATTTCATTATCGGCTTCTAAAATACTACTATTAGTGGGCTAATAGTAGTATTCGGTATTTAAATTCGGTACTATTAGTAGTAATACTACTTACTCTCTCTTTTTTCAATCTAACTTCCAACACTAAATATTTTTATTATTTTATATTGATTAAAATACAGATCAAATATTTTTATGATCTGTTATTGATTAAAATATAGACCAAATATACTTTTTTATTTGATATTGATGATCATTTGTGTAAGCAGCTTAATACAGCAAATTTTGATAAACCGACAGAATATTTAACTATGGAGCTCTTTCGATAGAGTTGGTTTCAATCTTTCTCACATTAAAAAAAATCACCAAAAGTCATCAAATCCCAAATTTAAACAAAATAGTTTAAAAAAAACATTTTTTAGCACAATCTAAATAATATTAATTATACGAACGGACTTTTCTTTAAATATAAAGTAATATATTAAACAAATTATCAACAATATAATTAACACTTGTAAATGATAATTAATTAGGAATAGTAGAATGATGTTCAAATATGTAATCGATACTTGATTTTACTTTAAATCAGACCGAGAACCTGGCTCATGTAAATTAAATAAAAGTATAAAATCAATATAGTCGGAAAATAAATATCGGAATTATAGTACCCCCCCCTAATGTTACAAAGTTCCTACACAGTTACATATAATGCTTATTTGATAATCCGATTCTGAAAATGACAAATCGATTTAATGAAATTAGTTATCTATCACTAGCATAATTTGAAAGTCCCATGTTCCTGTAAATGGGCTTTAAATCGACATCATGTAATTTGAACACAGTATATAAAAAGTAAAGTATACATGAAAATAGAACAGAAGTTAAAAACCTATCAAAGGTAGAACAAGACTGTTTTTTTTCTACCATATTTATAAATACAAAAAGAAGGGATAAATAGATTTATATATATAAGGATACATATCCATGAAACGCTGTATAGTTCTCAATAAATCCACATCTCTCAAACAGTGAGTAAGTAAATAACCTTCAAAAAACAAACATTCTCGTATCTATTACTATAAACTTTTTACGTTGCTTTGGCTTCTCATGAGACTTATTTGCATTCATAAGACAAGAAAACTGTCTTGTAGTAGGTTAGGGAGATGACAAATCCTTGTAACCGGGTGGTTCAACGGTATTTTATTACTTGCGCATGGTAAACGAGATGAATCAGACTCGGTGCCGTAAATTCTCAAGGCTTTAGGCAAGCATTAATGTTCACGAATTTTTCGCAACAGAAGTCTCAAGGGAAATGGATTATCAACACGTCGATTGAAAACAGCGAGACGTATATTCATAATTGTTTCAAGGCCATTGATTTCTTCCATCGTATTAAATTTAACCATCAGAAGCTGTATCCCCGAAATTTTCATGCAAATAATCTAATAAAGATATCATTTCCCCCCCCCCCCAGTTTGAACTCTATGACCAATATCTAGACGCCAAAACTGTATATTACATTTTTTGTCTTCAAACAGACAAATCCGGATCTAATGGATTTCGTTTAAATTTGTTGGAAAAACCACATACTAAATTTCATTCCTTCATCTCAAATTGTTCTAAAATTATTGTGTTTGCAGATATCATTTCAAATATTTTAAAATATTAGCACCAAAATTACAATTTTAATCACACAATCACATACGAGATTTCTTGTAAGTCAATCCGTTTTTGATTTAGTATGTTTCATGCTTGTGAAATTACAAATTGACAGATGATTAACCCCTTGCTGGGTTTTGGTTCCAAATTCGATATATATCTAAATCTTAAGTGCTAATGTGTATTAAATTGTCTTCACTTCTCACTCTTTATCATGTGAACTTATATTTGGACAGCCAAACTTCAGAAAAGTTTTCGTTCAAAATTAGAGTAGAGACCATATACTATATTTCATCCGTCTAACTTAAAGCGATCTTGAATTAACATTTTACGAACTTTGGGAGTTCTAAAGCGTGGATATTCTTAAATTCGTTTTTTTTTTTTTAAATTATTGCAATTACTATTATCTTTTGTTACTTCATATAAGATAAACTATGATATAAGCTGTCAAAGATTTTAGTGTGAAATTTTTAGAAGGACTGGGAATCTTTTAATTCATTACACAGCAAAAAATATTAATTATGCATGGAGTAAAAGTAATTGAAATATACTCATTAGAATCAGCTATAGAATATTTAGCGCCACTGCAGATTTTCGCTAAAATTTATCTAAAAAGTACTTATTATTTTAAAGTCAATAAAATTTCTAACAAACTTTTAAATTTTACTCCCAATTGTAATAAAAAAATATTTCTTTAAATAAAATTTTATACATAAAAAAAGTGTTCCGTATGTAGTCGCATACCTAAATAACTTGTATAATCTGTATGAAACCAAAATCCTGGTGTCATAATTCTATTGTATAAATGCGATTCCAATATTTCTACATAATTATTTTTTAAAAATAAAAATCTTGTAGTTCATTATCCTTATATTAATTTAAACATATTATCATTCTGAGAAAATTAACGTACAGAGGAACAACAATAGCGATTCAGTATACATTTAATTTTGTAATAATGCAAATACTGCAAACAACTAAAAAAACATATTCACAGACGGACAATACTAATATAGACAATACTAATTATAGACACACATCGAAGACACAAATGCTTGAGCAAAGACAATCAATGAGGCAATTTTGGTCTGTAGAATTTCTGAAAGCTCTCCAATAACTTTAAATTATAGAACAATTTCAAGTTTAGTTCATCTAAACTGAATTTCTTAGAAAACCTAGTAAAAAAAACCTTAGATAAACAAAAACATATTATCAGTATGATACAACGGAATAGTAATCCGAGATTTTATACTAATTTAATTTATACAATCACTTCAAAGCAAATGACGTATAATCTACAAGACAAAAACTTCAGTCGCTTTATCGAATGAGACAACTAGGAAAACACATTCCCCGTACAGACAGTATCATAACTTATCACAGATAAACAGTCAGACATCGAAGAGACCCTGACTGGCCAAAGATGGTTTACGAGGCGACTTTGGTCTGAGATGGAAGCAGGCAATCCAGTGGAAGGTCCGCTATCGTCAGAGGTCATGGACCTTGAACAATTTAGTCCCGAGGTCGCGATGGAACGCGAGAGGCCCCAAAAAGGGGCTGCACTCGAATGTTTATCTGGCATAGAACACACCTTGTTTTGAAGAAGGGAGCACTTTTCAGTGTACTCAAATATCGAACGTTTATCGAAGGCGAACTTCAGCATTTAGATATTTATCAGTATGTTGCTGTTGACATTTCAAAATTCCTTCTGCTTGTTTTAGGAATAAATGCCTGAATGCTGAATATAAAAGAATTTAATAATTCCATAAAGATGCATATTTTCTTGAGTTAAGTGTTCTCATTAAAAAAAAATTTTAAATGATTATTATTGGATTTAAAATTTAGCGTTCATTTAATTGCTAGCTTCCTTAAGTGACTAGCCAGTAAGCAACGAATATTAGTTTTGTTTAACTAAAATTAAATCTCTCTTATATAACCCCAATTTCTTAATGTTGCATTACTTGATACCCATGATTTTCTTAGCAAAAAACATTTTAGAATAAAATTGCGGCAAACAGTACAACTGCGTTATTTTAATTGCTGAACTTGATTTGTTTATAGTGTATATGAACCTACCTTATGGAATTTTAAGTCCCATGATATCACAGTGATATTAAAAAATGAAACTGTTTCGATAATTTATCTTCTAACTGAATGTCGGCCATAGTAATACTGTAGTTTCAATATTTAATCATTAAGCAAACTGTGCAGCATTTTCTTTAGCGTTAGCCGTTTCTTTTTTTAACTTTCAAGAACGAAAGAAAGCCGCGCAATTAAATATTTGATGAAACAATGAAAACGATTTGAATTTCAAAGAAACATTGAAATAGAAAGTTGAAAATTATATAGAAATATGTTTGGAAAATTGTCAAAATTTACAAAAATATCGCATGACAATGTATTATGCTCAAAGAAACAATTATCTGAATTTCAAAATACTTCAGGAATCATTTTGATGTATTTATATTTAAAGAAGTTACGATGAAAAAATACCGAAATATCAATTAATTTTGATTAATGTTACTTCCTTGAGATTTTTATAACATTAATTACCATATAACGTTACCACCCTCTGGTTTTTGTGCCAAATTTGATATCTTCAGGTCTAACAACCCAATGCATAGAGCGCGAAAGCACACACATACTTTTCTTTACTCTTAGTAGACGTGTTTCATAAAAAAATAACATTACAAAATTGAATGCATTTTACATAAACCTTACGACATTGCATTTTTAAGTTGATGTTATATTGAAGGAAATATAACAAAATTCTTTTGAATTAGAAAATACAGATTTACGTCAAAAATATTAACAAGTTCGGATAAAAAGAAATAAATAGAGCACCGTTACTGCAGTAAAACATTAATTAATCATTAGTTAAATTAATGAATTAATCGTTTCTTTCAAAAGATAGAATTTTAATTATCAGTTCTCAATCTTTCATTTCATAAGACACTAATTTTTACCAACTTTTCCTTCCCTATACTGCATCCCCTTGCAAAGTTATTTTTATTGATTTCTCTTTCCATTCCTTCAGATTTAAGAGTTTTGACATCATGCAAATTTTCAATTACAAATATTACGACAAACCGAAATAACAGAATATACCATCACAAAAGAAATAATTTTAGTCTTTCTCACACCATCCTCACCAAAAAAAGTACAACTGAATATTAGTTTTAAGCAACATGATAAAAACAAAATTATGTTATTTTTAACATAATGAATCCTTATGCAAGTTTTAGCAGGATTTTTGACCAATAAATCTAGAAGTTTACCAAAATAAATGAACCATATTAATATTCTTAATACAATTTAATTCAAACTTTGTCAGCATTGTTGACTAGTAAATCAAATAGTTATTTACTAAAAAAATGAACCATACAAATATTTTTAATACAATTTAATTCAAAGCCTGTCAGCACTGTAGACTAGTAAACCAAAAAAAGACACCTACTAGAAAAAATTAGCCATACATGATGATGCATTTTAACTTGACGTTTGTAAGGATTGTTGACTAGAAAATCACAGAAACATTTGCCAAAAAATGAACTGTACTAATATTTCAAGAAAATTGGAAATCAGAAAAAAATTATAATAATAATAATATTAATAATAAAATAAAATAGTTTGCTTAAATTTAAGCGAAAAACGCTGTTGATTTTTTAAAAATAGAATGCATGGCTCTGGTAAATCATATGACAACACAAAACTAAATAACCTAAAAATTCTAGGAAAACACACTCACGAATTCTTGAAATTAGAAGATTTCTAAGCGGTTACCCTCTTTATTTGTTTGATAATCTAGGCCTGATTGGAAGAATGATAGCATCATTAAAAGCTGAATAAGATTACAAAACATTCATCACTTTCCGACAGCTTCCCATGTAGAATGGTGAAATCCATATAATTACAAAAAAGGATAATGAAACTCAGGAAATTTTCAGAAAAAGGAACAATTCTCATCAAAAGAGGAGAACAATGCAATAATCTTCCACCAATTATAAAACTATTCATTCTTCTTACGGCCATCTTAAAAATTAATTCTCCCAATTTCAGGTCCTGCCGCGAATGGTGCTCACCTGCGTTTCTTTAGGGCCCCTTTTCTTAAAGAGAAACAGAGAGGCCCCTTTAATAGACTTTGAAAGCAACGACCGTGGCCCACCTTGCCTTTCTTCGTCGCCCTTTCTTTCTCTTTTTAGTCCGCCCTCCCCGAAGGTGAAATCAAAGTGATTTTGGGCAGGAAATCCAATAAAAAACGGACGGTGGGAGGACCCTAAGAGGAAGAAACCGTCTATTTTAATAATTGAAGCCCTTGGAAAAAAACGCATGCTTGAGTTGCGGTTTTTTTTCCCAAGAAGCAGTTGGTCTCTGCAAGGAAGTTGTAAGCCATCTGATGTAGCTTTGTAACATCTTGGAAATAGATAGAAAAAGAACCTAGAAAGCTCGTAAAAAAACAGAACTTAAAAATAATGTTTGTGCCCATAATAAATCTAGAAAATGATTTTCACCTTACGGTTTTTTCCATTGATAATCGAGTCACAAATTCATCATATAAAGAAATTGTTTAAAATGTTTATCAGTAACAAGTAGTAGTCTAGATGATACAGATCGTATTATTCGGATGATCAAAATAATAATAATAATAATAATTACAATTGCTTTTATTTCGACAAGTTTTTTTTCCTAACTTTGTTTATTTAAAACTATGAAAGATAAATAGAGAAGTATTAGCATTGCAACCATTGCAACAATCTTTTTCTTTTTTAGCTGTTACATATTATTTGCAAGCGTTTTTAATTTCAGTACACTACGCATAAAAAGAGAAAGTATCAGAACCGCCAAGATTTTTAACAGCCTTCACGATTTAGACTTTCCTGACCTCAAAAATAGATTTTCAGTTTCTCGTATAGAACAGAGAGAAAAAATATTGCAGTACTCCAAAAATTTGATTCGGTGATTTTCATAAATCTCTAAGGCAAAAGCCTTAGAGATTTATGAAAGAATCCAAGAAGAATTTTTTGAAAAATACAATTTTTTAGTTATGTCTGCCCGTATTTTTAAAAATTACTTTAAAACGCTTTGAGCTGGACAGATGAAACTTGGTCTTTGGAGCAAATTTGAGGTCTTGATCTTTAGAGCACATTTTTGAACGAAATCCATTCATAGCAAGTCCAGCTGTTCGAATATAAGAGAACTCGATGGCTATAAAACATAAAGATGCATAAAATTTGGTACACAGGTTTAGCAATTGAAATGTTGATTCTCATTAAATTTCAAACTAAACCTGGCAAAGGTTTGTTCGTGTTTTTAATTCTCCTATGCCCGTAAACTCAGTAACTCAAAAATAGAGTGATTTAAATAAATGAAATTTTGTAAATACAACTGTTTTTAATATATATTCCTTTTCTTATATTAACATACATTTATATTAATATTTAAATTTTATTTATTTTACTATTATCTTTTATTTATAATTAGATTAGAATTCCTGTTTGTTGCTAAACAACACATTTCAGTGGAGGTTAAAATAAGGATATGAATAATATACAAATTACTGTTAATGTAATTACTTGGTTATTAATAATAAATAATAAATAAAACAGAATTATAAACGGTCAATTTGATAAATCGATTAATTATTTTTACCGGTTCTTATTAATAATAAACGTTTTATCTCTTTAACCGTAACTTACATCGGTTTTAACTACAATATCACTGCATAATTCTCTCAATTTTCATGTATCATTACAGAAAATGCATACTTCAGAGATTTTTTTAAAAAGCTGCGACTGCATTTTTAAAAATGCGACGACGATAGATAAAGATATCAAAATTTAAATTTCAACACCTGAAATTGACAAAAACAAGCGAAATCTTATAACGAATTCTAAGAAGTACTCAATCATTCAACAAGAAAGTGAAAACGAAAACATTTACGGACTGATTATTTTCACGTGAACCACTTATAATACACGTTAATAGATGTTGTCTCCTTTTCTGCATAGGTTCAACGAATTATCTTTTGCCATAAGCAGATTCTCACTGAATAAGGCGATAACAATCAATTTTTAATCTGATTTGAGAAATATAAAATTTTATTAAGATCATAAGAATATTTGTGCAAGATTTTTTTTTCATTTAATTTAAATGCAAGCTGTAATCTCTTGAACAATACAGAATTTTGAATATCTTAAAAATTAATAAGAATATTTAGAAGGATTTTAAAGCCTATTTGTGGAAACAGCATACATTAAGCGTCATTTCAGAAGAGTGAAAAATTTGCAATTTGCAATTTTTTTTTTTCTCTAGTATATTACACATTCGAGTTCGCAAAAATCTGTTAGTTTTTTTTTTCTAAACCGTAATTAAATGTGGAAGGCAAGGCGTCAGCCAAGTAATTTATAGTACACTTTTTCAAAGCCTATAAACTGATTTATCACTCAGGGTTGGTTACTTTCTCATATCTGTGTAATCATTCATCATTGAAAAATAAAATCAGTTTGTGCCAATTTTCTTAAGAACTAGCCCGAGATTCGCATTAGTGTTTTATTTATGTTTCCCGAATATAAGTTAAACATTACAGAATTAATGTTAAAATGAGAACAGTATATATCCTTTAGCTTAATTTTTCTCCAATAAATTCTTGATTACGTTTAGTTATATTAACACATCCGTTGCAAAGCAACACTAGGGGTATTTTGGGACGGATCTCGTAATTTTGAACTGCTATCAGATGACAAGGACGGCACCTGAACTAGCACCCCTCTCACCATACCACACCAGCGGGAGGATGTTTGGCCTGACAGATTTAACGTGCAACAGACCTCCTTACCCGATGGTTCTTCAGTGGTATCGGTTCTCGAACCTGAAGCCCTTTGGTCCCTCAATAAATTCTTGAAACGTGCAGTGATGCATGTAAACATAAACTACCAATACATAGCCTTCTATTTTAACTCGACACGTTACCGTCAACTGCTTCTATGATTCACTGGGCCAAGGCCACGTTCACATTGAGATAAATGTAGAGCTTGTCTTGCTTACTCTATAAGAAGGGAAAAAATACTTATTATAACAGTGAGTTCTGGTATAAAAACTTTTTTGTTTTTGGTGGGCAAATAAATAAATTTATAGAGCTCCGGCATTTTTGTTATCCTGCCACATTAGGACAGCTTACTTGGAAGTGTACTGTATAAATTTCTATTGCAGAATGATTAGTTTAATCAATGGATGAATTATGTTCTAAATGGAAGTTGAATGAAACACTTAGGCATTTAATTATGCAAACTACTATTCTTCACCACAGAAAACGAGGCTTACAAAACAATTCGAAATAATTCCAGATGCTAATCCTCTCAGATTGCGTTGTCTGTTCTCAAGTTAGTGTTAATCTTTATGGTATCGTGTATTTAACGGTCAATTTAGTTTATTCAATTTTTCTTTATTTTTCGTTTTGTAACAACACAATTATTTTTGAACTGTGGAAAAACGATACTTGAGCTGCTTACCACTTTTCTAATGCTGGCGCTTTATCATCGGATGGGAGTTTAACCACCCATGATGGATTTAGCACCTACTAAGCTCAAACGTATGGCTGTCATTTGAGGAAATTACATTTATAATATGAAACACTCTGATCTCTATGTTCAGATTAAACAGATGTCGCCATAGGCTCATTTTATGGACAGAGAGCCATCATTTCGACCTTGTCTTCAAGGATAAATAGCTTCTCAACTGGCAAGAATGCCTGATTTAATTCTAAGATGTCTCAAACATTCTTGTAGTGTTGGAGATTATGATTAAATTTAGAAGATTATTGACGATTTTGATTAAGTTCAGATTTGTTCATTTGATTTCATTTTTCAGCGGAAATAATTTTTGATATTCAAAATAGCAAAAATTCACACAATGAATTCTTTTAATTTTGTAGAATATAAAAAAAATACAAAGTGTTTAATTACTTTCTTGTATATGAAGTATAAAGGAAGTATTGTAATTATAAAGAAATTCTTAATTTAGCTTTTGACGACTTTCTATGTTTTCGAAATTCATCAAAATTCGAAAGATATGTTTTTCGGATTCCCTGAATCCGAAAAACATAACTTTATCATTGTCTGTCTGTCTACCAACCAGTAAACAAGATAACTCAAAATTGCATTGAGATAGAAGACTGAAATTTGAGACATGGAATTTGAGACAAATTTGCTGATTCATAAAATCTCAAAGCATTTTTAGCTTTAAATGAAATTCATCCAGTGGAAGTCTGTCTGTTTAGTTTTTTTAATACAATTGAATTAGATAAATATTAAATACAAAACCTAGGTTATACAATTTAAAGCAAAAATTTAAATATTCATTACATTTTGAACGAGGCGTTCAGCATTTTTCGCACGTATGCAAACGCAATGACTTAAATCAATGAAATTCTATTACAACTGTAATTTTGTGTCATATCTTGGTAAAAATCGGTCAGGAAAAAAAGGGTCAAAAATACATAACTTAAACAAATTTAGTAAAATACTAGATTCTCATCAAAAATTTATAGTTCGTAACTATCGTCTAGCAGTGCCGTGAAGGGATTCGAGGCCAATATCCATAATTTTATGCAGAGGAAGGAAAAATCAAGACTATAAATAGAAAGAACGCGAGAAAGTTTCAGTGATACCACATCAACTGTTTTTTAAAGCGAAGTAGATTTTCTGAAGTCCGGCATATATCAGACCAGAGTAAGGTTGGATTGTGGCACCAGCTGGATGTAAAAGGCAGAGGATGGTTGGTAATTAAAAACTTGAATTTTAATGGCAAAACCTGTGATTATTGAAATTGTTACAAAGTATTGTAAAATATAAGCTGCAATCAATTGTTTATATCACGCACAGTAGCTGAAATCTGCATATTGTGACTTGTTTCTCATTTACTACTTGTTACTGACTAATCCTGCTGAAATCCCTGTGGACTAACAAAGAGACCGATAATTGAAAGTGTACAGTGTACTCTTAGAAATTAAAGCATAATTTACAAGTTTTCAGAATTTCACCAAATCGCCTAAAGATTTATTTTAAATGCGTCGACATTTTGCCGGTCTAGCCTCCCGGGAACTCATAATATGCCTGTCAATCAAAACCTTTTTCAGGCTTGAAAACCTTAATAATACCTAGAACCAAAAGACATAATGCACTGTCATGATGTGGAAACCACAGGTCGGTCAGATGACAATGCTTGGAACAAATGTCTGAATAAGAAACCGAACAATTCATGATTTAAGCCATCAGTAGGAAGCAAATTTATAGAAAAAAAAATGCTCCTGGATTTACGTATCACTGAAACTATTTCAAAAAGCTGACCGGTTCCTCCGGTTATAGTCCCCGCAACTCTGTCTGGGACATTTATCGTATAATCTAGTTTAGTTAGATTAACGACCCGTTTTGAAATTACTGGCTGGATATTTTCAGATGGACCTCGTAGCCTTGAATGATGATGAAGACAATATTTGAGGAGGGATTTCCACACAATATCAGTGAAAATTGGAATTCAGTTCCAGAAGGGATTTAATGTACACTAGTGCCTGCATATACAGGATTTGGTATAAGAAATCGGGACTGGAATCTGTAGCTTCAATTTATCATGCTGAAGCTACCACATATCAGTAGTTGTTTTTCCTTTCCAAATCAGAATTTAATGTCCATGCGCTTCTAATTCTGATTTATATCATTCTTTCCAATTATTTTCCTCGGCTGGAATGTCAAAAGCAAACCCAATCGGTACCAATGGCTGGAAATTTTAATTCATCAATTTACACATATATAACAAGAAAAATTGCACATCATTAACTTGAACAAAAATATATGCGAAGACATTGCAATAGCCATTACTTTCATTTTAAGAAAAGTGTGATACTTACAGAATTTTATTTAACACAAACTCAACGGGATTCCTTTCCCTTCGACCTTCTTATTGTGTAATATCTGCTATAAAAAAGAAGTAAGTATCCATTTTGAACATCTTCCTTTCGACTGATTGGTTCCGAGATTTAATAGAAATTTACAATTTCGTTTATGCAACTACTGGCATGAGTTTTAATGCTTTCATGGACAAAAATAGACAGACCAAAACATAATCAATCCTTTGACAGACTTAATCGAAAATCTGATGCTCAATTAAAATTCTGATGATAAAAATACATGCTAAATCTTATTTACATAGCTCAGGTGGACAGACATGTGTTCTCGTTATAGATTTCATTCAAAGTTTGACAAGTGTATACAATTTCGGTGTTAAAGACCATGACAGATATCAAATATTTCCTCTAAAAGGATTTCATTCAAAATCTGACATGAATATATAATTTTGGTGTAAAGGCCACATGACAGATATCAAACATTTAGACGGACAAATGGATATTATCCATTTTTTTCCTTCGAACTCAAAGTGGTCTGAACATAGAAATTTTCGAATTTTCGAGGTCGATTTTTTCGACATTGCAAATGTTTCTCTTTATGTATTCGTACACAAGAAAATAAAGAGCCAGCTATACTAGACATCCGAACACAAAAGTCATATTATGATTACAAGAGGCGGAAGTGGAAAGGACACATTAGGACAGGAATATTTCAACCACATCTTAAAAAAAAAGAAAAAAAAATATGACGCCTGCCTGGCATATGTTGACTTAGAACCGCAAATCTAAGCCACGACCTTGAAAGGGTGTTCCGATGGTATATATGTGTCAACTCCCGTGTCATCACAAGATGTCATGGATTGGAAAGTGCGGTCCCTTGTCATATTTCGGCAACAAAGTATCGGGTTGCGTGCGGCGGTTACAAAGCTTCTTCAGAAGGCAGGTGGACAGACTTTTTTCTTTTTGGAAGACAGAATCCGTTAGGTCCTTTCAACCACAATGAGAAGCAGCTGTGGTCAGTTCCTGCTGCTTGTAACGGGCACGCGCTGGCTGAAGGTCAACATGACAGTGGTTGCATCTAATGGGGCGCCAACGTTTCTGTCTTTTTTTAACTGCCATAAGGCCAGCTCTTCAGACTCCATGCTTCATTCAGGTTTTTGATCTCTCCAGTCCATTTTCTGGAAGACCTCCCGTATGTTTGCCAGGTTTCGAACATTTTGAAAGATTTGTGAAAAGATAATTGCAATAATTATAATAAAGGTTTTTATTTTACTCGCTGCAAATAAGCCTATTTTCTAAGACTTCCATGGAACATTTAGATTATAGCCTTTCTGGGGGATTTTTCGGAAGACTTCGTTATAATCGTGAGGTTTTAAGGATTTGTGTGAAGATAATTGCATTAATTTTAATCAAAGCAGCTGTACAAAGATAGCCATAAAATAGAAAATTAGACTTCTTCGAAATAACATCAATTTTATTTCACGCGCTATTTTGAGAATATTAATGTATAAAAAATACATTGTTACAAAATAAGTGGAAATTCGTGTTCTGCTGTCAGTTATTTTAATCACTGCCACTGAAACACAGTATAATTTTTTTGGGTGCTATTAATCTCAATTTTAAAAATTATTATTATTATTATTAAGTATACAATGGCAAAGAATGTTAAAAATGCTAATCAATGGTTATGATCAATGGTAAAGTTTGTTTTAAAAACACCTAATTTCGTAAATAACAAAAATTAAATCAGATATGACGAACAAAACTTCAAATAGAAATGTATAGCCCAAACACACGCCCAAATAATGGATAAAGCTTAGTATATTTTCGTGGATAGCAAGCAATAATTCTTAGTATATTTTCGTGGATAGCAAGTCAAAAGTGCAAGCAATAATTAATGGTGATTTTTAATTTTCTCTTATATCAAGTATATAAAAAGAAAGCATTCTAATTGTCGAAGAAAAAAAAACTTGAATCGTTTAAATTTTGACGAACTTCCGTGTTTCAGATGTTTTGGATCAGAAAAACACATTTTTGGTCATTATATCCCATTTTCTGTGAATACAATAACTCAAAATCTCTTTGAATTAAACGAATTAAATTCGTTAGATATACATCAAATTTTGAAAAAAAAATTCATTTAATTTCTTTATTCATCTATTCAAATATAATGTAACAAGAAAGCTACAAGGTGGGAAAAGTTTGATGGATAAAATATGTTATATAGATTTAACATCTAAAGCGTAGAGTATTAAATAAGAAACTAAATCCACCAAAAAAAAAGCAAATTTTAGAACTAAATAAATGATAGACAATTATACATAGCATGCTAACCTATATGATACGACATTTCGGATTAGAAGTTCGGAGCACCTTTTGATTCTCTGGCACCTTGACTGCCTCGGGATCATCAGTGATCGGTGGGCCCATATAAATCTCATATAAAATTGAGCGAGGCTGTCAATGTATTAGCTATCATTTTATATATTTATTTTACAATTAACATACAAGGATCAAGCATTTCATTAGCATAAATGAAAAATGATCATTTATGCTTGATTTTGCATTAAGTGAGACTAGTACTTTTTATAATATAGATATGGCCAATAGCAATATTATTTACCAAACCAACCATAAGTATTCTACCATTATTATATTTGAAATCAGGGAAAAAGAATCAAGGATTATAATATGAAAAGAAAGAGTAAAATAAACAGATATAGTGCTGAATTTCACTGTAATCACTTTTTCCGTCAACGAAACATTTTCAAAGAAGCTAAATTGAAGTGAAAAAAATAATAATAATGTTATTTGATACTTTTTCTTCTTTGAAGTCTATGAAAAAAAAATCTTATCTACAATCGCAAAGACATAAAAACAGATTTCCAAAATGAAGAAAAAGGGGGAAAGCGTGAGAATGCGAACATTTGAAATATTCACAAGCATTTTTTGAGTTCGAACTCGGAGCACTCCGAAGAAGTTTGAACTCAAAAGAAGGAATTTTACATTTAGAGCCGTTGGCTTCCGCAAAATTGCGAAGAATGAAATTCAAAACCCAACATTGCTCCCGAAAACATTCGTGAAAAAAGGAAGAAGGAATGACGCGTTCCGAAGATCAATATTTACTTTTCACTTCAATCAATTTCGGACGAGAGAATCCGAGTAGGGTTGAGTTGCGCTTGCTTCTGCTCTGGCAGAACATGAATAAAAGATCGGATAGTGGGTGAGAAATAACGAATAAACAGAATTCTCAACAACTTCGGGTCTTTTATAAGGGATACGTTATTTAAACATTTGATTATCGTCCTTTATTTCTACTCTTAAAGATTTTAGAAAAGTGCTTTTGAAGATTTTACACCGGTACTTTGGCAACCGTAATTTCGGAAGAAATCCCGTAAAGCGTATATCATTTCTTTCTCTGTCTAAAATGGTAACACTTTTTCCTGTCATTTACTGAATAATTTTAGACCATTGTTTCAAGCTAGAGTTATTTTTCCTTCTGGAGAAGAGATTCAGTAGAATAATAAAAAAGAAAGCACAGGAAATTGATATCGGCCTTTCCTCAAATCAGCGCGGTTGCTAACAGGAGAGAAAAAAAGGTCTAAAGATCCACGGCAATTTCCCATGTTCGACATGGGAAGTTGTTATTAAGTCTGAATCAAAAGAAAAAGATTACAGTATCTTTTATTACTGGCAATAAATATTAAAGACAATATTTTTAACCATGATTTAATGAATCCCAACGATTCCAATAAAAATATTTAATCAAGGAGGTATAAAATAAATTTAATTAATGTGTGAAGTTAGCAATCACCTTCCCCTTGCAGGCAGATTCCTGAATTTGGTAGCAATTTAGTAATAACATTAAAATTAGTGATTTGATGGATAAATAAAACAATTTAATTAATTTCGCGATTTTTTTATTTATAAAATATCAACCAATATAATCACTTAAAAATCCCTTAAATCTATGAAACCTATAACAGCTAAAAGAGGTGTTGAAAATTTGTCAAATATGATTCTCCCTAACGCAAGAAAAAAATTCTTCAATTTAACAGAATTTTTTACCATAGCTTTATGAAACATTTTATCTTATAATTATGATTTTTAAGGTAGTGATATAATTTTTATTAATTAAAATATATGCGGGAAAAAAACATATTTCATATAAATTGTCAAAGATAGAATTAGCTTGTTCGCAAAGTTTTTCAGAAAATAAACAACTTATATTAACAAATTTTACATCGATTTACTCCCAAAGAGCTTAAACTGATAATGATGCAGCAAAATGATAAATAGATTAAATTGTTTTATGTTGTTAAAAAACGATAAAGTTTTTTTAAAAAAATCTTTTTAGCGTATTAGTAAGTATTTATATAAAAGTGTACATAATAATGCTTTGATTTATCATGGTTTTCTTTATTACGCTTGTATAAGCATATCTGTAAAATTTCGTATTAAAACAATGAACTACTTTAGTCTAAACCAGAGCGCAAGCTCTGAAAATGTAGTACTGAGAAAAATGACTTTAAAGAAAAAAATTCTTTATAAACTCTATTTACAAATATTACAATAAAAAAAAAACACTGACCTCTACATTTCTAAAAGAAAAGTTATCAGTGACCTTCACATTTTTGAATATACCTTTCAAGTTAATTAACGCAGACACATGCTCAAAGCCTTAATGTTCAAAAGAGCTTCGGGTATCAAATGAAATCATAAATTTTTTTCAGAAAATTAAAGGTTAATTTGTTCTATAATCTCTTAAATGATAACTAAAAACAATGCAATGATTTTTAAATCATCTTTTAAAGAAAAATTCTACCACAAAACCTTTACATTCCATGAAACAGACCATCGACTTTTTATATCACTATCATTATGAAATTGCTTGATTCATCGTAGACTAAAGTAATAAGAAAGCAGATTAAGTAAGGGATAGCTAAAGATAGCAACATCAATCTTTCAGAGATATGCCGTTGGTCAACAAACAAACATTAACAAAGAATTACATATCTTCGCCCTGGTATCATCCATTAAGGGGGATGTCAACGATGAGGTTCAATCACTTTCATGTTTCCACTTCCATAAGAAGTTTGTCATGGACGAATATTCTAGTGAACTAATCGGCACATAATCAACACGACCATTATGGAGGATAACCCATAGATCTAATTTTAGACAGAGTGCAAAAAAAAACCGATCATTACGATATTGATTTTTAATCAACAGTCAGCAAACGGCTTGCTCTACAAAAAGGCTGATGTTTCCCTTCATTTATGGATAGCTAAGTTGCAGAGAAAATTATAACATTTGGATAATACACAGGGTAAATAAGGAATGTAACACAGGATACATAATAACATAACACAGGATAAATAAGAAATTACCGCAAACATTTTATATTATGCTACATAAGGCGCAGATTTAAGCATTTTGGCTCTATGCAGAGCATATTATAAGATCATTTTTTTAATAAACTAGTCAATTTATTTTCATGTTTCTATGAAAATAATTGAATACTCCGATTTTTCGATACCGATTTTAAAACAACAGTCACAAAAGGTCTGTTCTAGAAGAAGTCTGGCGCATCCCTTTATTTATGGACAGTTAGACTGAAGAGAAAATCATATATTTGGAATGTTAAGCATAGGATCAATAAGAAATTACCGCATTATAATATACAGACATTTTATATTATTCTACATAGTGTGCCGATTTAAAAAAAAATTGTGGCTCTAGGCAGAGGATATTATGAGGGCCATTTCTAAACAAACTGGTAAATTTATTTTCTTGCTTCAATGTATTTTAAAATTATTCTACATACTAATGATTTATTTTACGTTAATTTATTTCAATAACTGCGCATATACATATATTGTATGTATTTATTTACAATGATCTTCAACAAACACATTTATATTTATTATCATTGAAACAGTTTCTAGGCATTTATATATACTGTAATAACTAAAGTGAAAGTTATCAGACAGAAATCCGACCCACTATACTTGACAAACTTTCAATATTTTTCTCCTATTTCTTATTCTAATTATAATTATTTTTATAAATTTATTTATCTGTCAGTAAATTATTTTCTTAAATTATTATCTTCCAAAACAGTTACCTAATTGGAAATCTATCACTGATCTAAAATAGACACACTTAGTTCTTATCTTAGTCTTAATTCTTATCACAATTTATATTTTTATATAAATTAATTGCTTTGTCAATGATTTATTTTTTATGTCTACGGCCCAAGACAGCTACCTAATTGGAAATCTGTCACTGATCTATAATAAATATATCTATAATTTGTCACTGAGTCTACATTATACATACTTATTTCATAACCCAATTTACATTTTAACATAAATTTATTTATTTGTCAAATATTAATTTTTTGTCTACGAAGCCAAAGTCAGATACCTAATCGGAAATTTATCACCGATTCTACATTATACGTAATTCGGATTTTGTAAATTTTCGAAACTTTACAGAGAGAGTTGAAGAGTTTCGTAGCAGCAGGTTATAACTAACATATTGACAAAGATTTTCCCGATATCGGACATGGAGACAAAAACGAACAGACGAATAAAAATTGGCAGCTAGTAACGTGCTAATCAAAATGCACGTTAGAGCTGAAATCGATTAACTACACCTAAACACTCTCCTTCTTTCAATACATCAAGCTGAAAGAGAAATAGGGGAAAAAATAATTACAGACGACGCAACCATTCATTTAGTTGTCCGAACACGTGACTCGAGACACGTGACTTTTAATTCGTTGGCAGAGAGTTCATAGCCCCAACAAAAAATGAAATCGCAAGAATCGTATACAACATAAAGAAAGAAACATCTGTTTAAACTGGGCTTTTAAATTTTTTTTATTAATGGTTGTGGAGTGGTAATAGGTTAAGTTAATTTAAGGAATAATTAGTAAATTTTAAATATAAAATATTTATGATTTTCGAACTATAAAAAAATAAATATTGTATGTAATTAAAGGTTGTGGCGTCTTCTTATGTAATTTTTATGGAAAATTCCTTAACTGATGTTTATATTAAAGATATATTAAAATGTCTGCAATAAATAATATGCGTTGTGCATGTTTATAAATATTCCTCGCACGGAAAAAATGAATTAATTAAAAATTAAAAAGAAATATGTTCAAAGCCAAGCAGGCCTATCGGTTTCCTTATGAAAAAAATCAATGCAATTTTAGGATGTAATTCCCGCTCTTGGCAAAAAGGATAATATATATTAAATAAATTAATATAAATAAGTTATACTTAAAAATGTAATGAAAACCAGGAAGTTTTTAATATTCCCATTTTTCTTATAGCTCCTCCATACATTTATTATCACTATCTTTTAACAATGCCAAAACCAGCCTGCATATTATCAAAAAGTTATCAGAACAAAATAAGTTCTACAATATACAGGGTAGTTATAATTAAAGTTACATATTGAAATAGTCATAAAAGGAAAAATACTGGACCAAATATTATCAAATTTGGTAATAGTCTAAAGAAGGTCATAATTTTTTTTCCGCCAAAAACAAGTTTAAAAATTTACTTCCAGAGCGAAAATGGTACTGTATGCAATAATGTCAAACAAATTGACACAAAAGTATCGGTTTAAAATGTGTTAAATCTTCTCTGAAACGTTTTACAAAGCACGTTCAATGTGGTTTCCACAATTTTTGAAAGCAAGCTACATCGCATTAATGCATTCTGCATTCTCAACAGTAGCTTTTAGCATATTCAAGGAAGAACACTATGCACGTCGGTTTAGCATGTCTTATTTTGTTTAACAATATTGTATACAGCCCTGAGAATTAGTTTTTGATTATTATTATTATTATTTTGGTGGAAAAGAAATACCCATTCTTTCTTTTAAACTATTACCAAATTTGAAAACATTTGGTCCAGTAGTTTTACTTTTATGACTATTTCAAAGTAGAACTTTAATTATAATCACTCTGTATATCCGTTTAAAAAACAGATTTTATTTTAATCGTATTTTTACAACGAATAACCACAATATCAACATCCAGATTTCCTTTATAACTTATTTTTCTTTGTAAAATGAAACATTACTAAAACTATATCATTAAAAATCATTTTATTTGCTTTACATTTTCTGAAAATATCTTAAATATTTAAGGATATAAAATTTCACAAAATAATGATGCCAAAATGACGTCTTAATGGTATATTATTTCGGTATTCTGACGTATATAACAGCCACGCATTTCAACTTACGCAACAAAAATGTAATAAACTGCGTATTGTTTAAAAGACATGGTCGATAATAAATATAATAAAACAATTCAATACTTAATAATTATAGTATTTTAAATGAATGCACCGATATCATATGATTCTGCCAGTCGTTTAAATATATAAAATAAAGTGAGCGTTAACTTTTTTTTATTAAACAATGGTTTTTTAATTTTAGATCAGTATGTATATGTCCATATTCTATACATAATTTTTAAAAAAAAGTTGAACTACACCAAAAATATCTTTTGAAAAATTTGATGGCTTCTACATTTGAGAAAGAATAGATTCAACACTGTTTTAGTAAATACTATGCATATCAGGTAATTTAAGCATGCTTGATCAAGGGGGAAGGATTATGGAATCTGTAGCTGTACAATTTTGCACATTACAAGTAATTTATGAACACTTAACTAAAATAAAAAAAATTTCATGGATTCTTTAGCTTAGCGATTTTGCGAACTTAAGATAATTTAGTGTTATTAATATAAAAGAGAAAAAATGTTCCATTAAAAAATTAATTTACTATACTTTAGAATGCAAATATCCTGTTTTGAACAGAATTATTCTTATTTTAAAGCTTGAAGCCGATGACTTTAATGTGTTGCTGCAGTTCACTTTGTAAGAGCACATTGTTTCAAAATGAATATCAAAAGGTAAATAAATAACGCTGATAAAATTTTACGATTTTTAAAAAAAAAATATTTTATTGAAAAAAATTAGATTAAATAAAAAGTAAATTTTAAACATTTTAAAATTATTTCTCATAATCTTAATTCATTTAATTTTCATGATAATTTCGCCATATATTAATGCATTTAATAATAATCTCGAAATTTTTTTCAAATGAGACCTTGTCTAGTGAGATGACTTAAATTTAACATGTTAGCTTATGTACGCTGGTATGTAGCAAAAATCTTCAAAACTCTTTTGATTATTGATACAAAAATCACTCAAAATACTGTATTCAGTAGAGCGCTGAGGAAGATCGTTCAAAACAATCTAATTGGAAGATTATTGATGCAAAAATCTTTCGAAACACTCTATTGAACAGATTTCTGGTGCAGAGATAATTCAAAATTGGGGACAGACCGTTATTAGGCAGATCGTTAATACAAATAATAATAATAATAATAATTAGGGCAGACTGTTAAAGTAAAAATAGTTCAAAAATTCAATTAAGCTGAAAGAAGATGATAGAAAAATTGTTAAAAATACTCTTCAGTGGAAGCCGTGATTACTTTACTTGGCTAGGCGTTGTGCAATACTTAACGAAGGATTCTTTAAAAAACTTTAATTAAAATCAATCGAAATCTTAGAGCTTTTACATAACAAAACATATAAATTTCTGTAATATATTTTGTACATATTAATGGCATACGGAATATTTTGACATAACTTCAGATTTTTTTAGAAAATCTTTTTCAGTTTTATTGATTTTATTTCTAAGTAATTTCTCCTCTCCTTTTATTAATATTTATATTAATAAAATAAGAGGGGAAAATGTTGATATTTTATATAATAATATTTATATTTTTATTTAACAAAAATATTTTTCATTGTATTAGTTACACTTTACTGTTGTTTTGTTTAATTTGTTAGAGTTCAGAATTTATTTATCTGTTGAAACGATATCAAATACATCTTATATGAGTTTGCTATTCTTGTAATAATTAAGAATACATCTTAAAAATAACAAAGATAGACGAATTAAGCCAAAAACATTTACCAGCGGATTAGACTACACATTTATATTCACCTACAATTATTGCAAATTTTCAAACTTTATTAGACAAAAAAAAAAAAAAACTGTCTCTTGGCTGCAATGTCTAAGGTATAAGATTTTATTCAATTTATACCGCCACATACATAGGGTGGTGTACATTAAATGTCCCAAAGTCAAATGCTCACCTTGTAATGAAGTATTGAATTTGCTAAAGGGTTCCCTTTAACAGGTGATGTCGTCGTTATCGAACCAAAGTTCAAACCTACAATGCTTGTTCCATAATAACTCTCGTTTGGTTTGAAACATAAATATTATTCTAACATAAAATTTAAGAAAAGTTTAATCTGTTTGAAAATATATTGACTAAATCTAGAGAAAATACTGTAACATGGCAAATTATTAAGATAGCTAGGCCGAGAAGAGACAAGTAGATATTAAAAAAATATCCTTAGATGTCAAATAAATACGTTTTTTAATGCAAAATCTAGGAGTTATTTAGGATAATTTAAATGCATTATTAAGTGTAAATGGTTAAGTTGCTATGTTTCAAACATTATAAAATCAAACATCTACTTCAATAATAAAGTGTAAAGCGTGGATGTCCGGCTTTTTAAAGTTATACTAGATTTTATAAAAAGGTTATTATATATTCATAAAGTTAATTGAAATATTAATATAAACTAAATTAACACATATTCATACAGTTAATATAAAATAAATCAATAGCATGTTAAAAATATGTGAAATTTGAAACTAAATTGACTATCGTTTTAAAATATGCAACCTCGTAACATGCACTTACTGCCTAGTGCTGCAAATTACTTAAATTCACCCCGAACATTTACTTTTGGCTTTCTGTACTTATCATTAATGCTTACGATTATTATTATATTGCTTTTATTATACTGCTTTATACTTATGAATACTTACATAGCCAAGATGTAAGTATAAAAAAACAAGAAATTCATAAAAAGAAATTTTTTTTCCCTTCCGAATCGCTGTTATTTATCTCCATCAACTTTCATCACATGAATGCCAATAACTCTACTTGGGTTAAGTTGTTGGCGGGCATGTGTTAATACTTACATAACAGACATATAAATAAAATGGTTTTTTTTAAAGGGGAAGGGGGTATTGATCTCTGTCTATAATACTTGAAATTTATTAAATAAAATATTACTTAAATCGTTTTCTTCTAACCCACGCCTTTCAAAGACTTAATAGGTACATCCAACTTTATCAAAAGATACTCTTCTAAGACATGATATAATACAACAAATGTATCGGCGTTCATCTAGAGTAAAATCTTTACAGATGCTCTCGGCGCTTGTCTGTATCGCCTTGCAGGAGCTGGACTTAATAAAACACTCCTGTAGGAGAGAAAAAATGGAAAGAAAAGAAAAACGCAAGGGGGAAAAAAAGAAATAAGTAAAAAAGAAAAGAAAAAAGAAGTCTCCTGAGCTCAGCTGGTAGACATTCTGAAAGGAGTTCCATTCACACACACGCCTCACTGTTCCATCCATCCGCGGGGTTACTATACCTTTTGGCGAGTAAAAACACTCGCCAACATCCACACCTGCCGTGGCGTCGAACTGCAGCCGAGAGGGGAGAAAAGTTTTTTTCCCCGTTTTCTTTTCTTTTTCCCCCATTTCCCTCCCCACCATCTTTTCATTCTTTTTTTTTTCCTCACTCACTCTTCTTTTTTTATACTTTTTTTTAAATGGTTAAAAACACAGCCGAACGAAAGCATCAAACGTGTGCGTTTTTTTTTTGTTTTATTTAATAAAAGTTGTTGTGGTTGCTGACTGACGTAACTTTATTTATTTATTTGTTTACTTTTTGGGGGTTCAAGAGAAGCGAAAGTGAAGTAGAATCGTAGTAAACTTTGGAAGGTCAGAGCGCAGATAAGCACAAGATTCTTCCAGAAAACTTTTGAAGGACATTTGAGAAGAAGATGAAAGAGGGGAGGGAGGGGAATGATATTTTCTTCTTTTCTACTGAGTTAAAAAAAAAAAACCTGATATCTAGTTTCAAGTTTTTATCGCTATATATTTTTATCTTCTGTTATCTTAATGATCATCACTGAAATAAATATCAGACTTGGCAGGAATTTTATCAGTATATCAAGTAATATATAAAAACATAGTACATATTACACTAAGAATAATCAGAACACTGTTAATCTTCATAAATCTGTACAATTATTTCTTTTTATAAACTGTTTTGTTGCTGACGTCAACAGTGAAATATTTTGAAATAATGATAGGTAGCAGGAATTCATATTTCATAAACCTTGAAATTTCAGTTAAATTTATCATAAATATTTTTCAATTGTATCCATATGCTTCGGTAATTAAAAAAAAAGACATAGTGAATTCCATTCTAGGTCTTGAGAATAAAAACAGAGAAAATTCATAGCAGAAGTTTTGTTAATTGGCAATAAAAAAGAACAGTTTTAGGAACACACGACAAAATTTTCACAGAAATATGCAATATAGTACTAAATAATAGAAATTTAAAATTCTTTTAAGAAATGTCAGGAACATTTTTCAGCTTTATTCATATACTTTGGTCGTTTAACAAAAAATAATTGTGAATTTAATTTTAATGTTTTAAGAGAAGGAGGGGGGGGGGGGATCATATCAGAAGTTATGATGATTGGGAATAGAAAATAAAAGCTCTAGAAACTAATTTTCAAGAGAAATATGCACTTATAGAGAATAAAAATGTGCACAAAGTAATGTAAATAATTAAACAGAATACATAAAAATCCACAGCCTTTTAAACCACAGAGTAATAAAAGTGCACAAATTCTTTTTTTAAGTCCTTAAATCGCGGCTTAAAAAAAAGTGTTCCTTTTCTTAATAATTATAGCAAGAACAATAATTACAGAATTACAATTTGATTTCTAAATCAAAGTTTTTTGCAATTTTCGAACTACTTACGATTAAAAAAAGAAAATATATAAAAGAAATATTAGTTGCTGAGAAAGGAAGATAATTTTATTTCAATAAAATTTCTTTACAAGCCTAATTAAAATATTCATTTAAAGGCCTTATCACACGGTGAAATTTCGCCAGCACTTTTCCGTTTCTACCCTCAAAAACCGGTCAAGCAAGTTTCATTCATAATCGACAACTCTTTCGAACCAGCTCGAAGATGTTGTCGGAAATATTGTCCGCAAACGAAATTCAACCAATCATGTGGAACTTTGAAGTGACGTCATTTACCTTGCCATTTGCTGACGGAAAGTGCCGAAGATCTTTTGCCGTGTGATAAGGCCTTAAGAGGCGAGTTAAAAAGGATATATTTTTATATATTTATATTGATAAAAAATATATTATACTAGTTATTACCAGCGACTCCGTTCTCGTGAATATTTTGATGTATATGTACGAAAAACTATCAAATAATTCACCATTCAATTAACCGGAATAAAAAGTAGCCAATGTTCTATACTTGATTATAATATATCTTTGTGCTAAATTTCATCCAATTCTGCTCAACCGTTCTGGCGTGAATGAGTAACAAACATCCATCCATCCAAACTTTCACATTTTTAATATTAGTATAGATGTGAATTGCCAAATAACTCGGTAAAACGACATGATATATTCAGTAAAAATGCTAAATTCACCCCCAAGGTTAATATTCCGTTACTATTATACGATAAAGCTATATAAGGTGTTTTCTGGAATAACAATATTGGAGTATATGAGAGAAAGTTTTGAGGTGATAGCTCCCACTAACTTATTGTTGCAACAATACACCAAAATAACGTTGCAGAATGATATACAGTAAAAGCTCTTTATACGCGGGGTATGTGTATTCATAAATATACCGCGAATACAGAAACCGTGAATACGGAATGGTAATTTATATGGGATTATAGAGGATACATTCCTAGGTGACAAAATTTTATATATATATATAATAAATTATTATTTCCTGTCTATTCATGTTTCCGGTGGATTATTGTATTCAATTGAGTCATCCATTCTGTATTCGTATAATTTGCTCCAGTCTTTAATCGTTACATTAAAATGGATAATATAGTCTTTCTAAGATCTAATAAGATCTATTTTACATTTTTTTATTAGTCCGTTTGACGGCATTTGCAAATTATATTGGGTTGGAATCCTTTAATTATTATATATGTACTTATTAGATCCGCGAATAAAGAAATTTTTAGCCACGGATATAGGAATTGGATCGCATTTTTTTAATCCGCGAATAGTAAAAACGCGAATGAAGGAAGCTCGAAAAAGGAGCTTTTACTGTACAGAATTTAGAATGAACATGTAATTCAACAGTATATATACATTTGAGAGATTTGCTATTGTCAAATGTATGAATGTCTAAAATCTACTCTGATATCCAGAAATACATTTCTTTCAAACAAATGGCAAATCAAGAAACATTACAGCTCGATAACTAATGATAGAGATGAGGGCAATCGTCAGAGTATCAGGACTAATAACAGAGGGAGGAAATGAAAGAAAAAAAAAGCAATAACCGAAACAGCCCCCTCCAAATCATCCACAGCTGTTCCCCCTACCCAGAGAAAATGTTTTCGCCAATATGTCGCACGGGGCACTTGGGGCCGAATGGAAGTTTGTTGCGAACAACCACAGATACTTCTCCAGGCGGAAAAATGGGTATTGATATTTCTGGGAGAAAAAAGATCGGGAGAGTAAAGGCTGAGTTACTATTACGCATGATCAGAATGAAGTTGTATGCCAAATAAAAAGACTATAAATCAGCCCAATGTGGTGAATAGTGGACAGTCATGAAGAGAACAATTTTATAGATTTGTATAAACTCAAGGCCTATATCTTTTGGTTAAAATATTTATTGAGTTGAAATTTCCATATTTTATGATAAGAGGTTTTAAACTTCATTCTGTCCCATCGCATGAGTTTTAAATCTTGCGCCCTTTTCGACAAATTTTGGAAATTGACATTAAATCATGTATATTTTATGCATACATAAACCTGTTCCGATGTGTAGATACAGTTTGAACGATTCGCTAGTGGCATCCGTTACAATTTTTATAAATAGAAGATCTGTATCTTTAGGTTAAAATATTTTATTAAATCGAAATTTTCATATTTTACGACTGTAGGTTTTAAACTTCAGTTTGAAGGAATTGTAATGGTATCCACTACAGTTTGTATAAACACAATGCCTGTTTTTTTTTTTGGTTAAATTATTTATTAAATCAAAATTTTCATAGTTCATGAAAATAGGTCTGAAATTCTATCTGTACTATCACACGAGTTTTAAATCATACTCCGTTTCCCATGGGTTTTGGAAATTAAACATCAATATATATATATTCCTTTTATATAATTAAATTTGATTTGATAAGTAGATACAGTGTGAAGGAATCGCCAATGGCATCCGTTACAATTCGTATAAACATAAGGTCTGAATATTTTGCTTAAAATATTTATGAAATTTAGATAATGGTAATTTACAATAAGAGATTTTTTTAAAACTTTTAGTACTTTCCCACGAGTTTTAAAACTTGCTCCTTTTTTCACAAATTTGGGAAATTCAACAAAAACAAATATATATTTTCACTTATATCATTAAATTCAAATGGATGCATCCGTAACAGCTCCTATAAGCTGAATGCCTGTATTTTATTATTAAAATATTTATTAAATCGAAAATTTCATATTTCAGGAGAGTAGTGCTTAAATTTCATTTGTACAACCACACGAGTTCTTGTTCAATTTTCCACAAATTTCGGAAATTTCACACCCACACAATTTTTTTATACCACTTGTATCATTAAATTCGATTTGATATATACACTCAGTTTGTAGAAAATACCAATAGCATACGCTGCAGTTCGTATAAACACAACGCGAGTATCTTTCGGTTAAAATATTTATTAACTCGAAATTTTCATATATTAATATAATAGGAAAATTTCATCTCTACCATCAAACTAGTTTTAAATCTTTCTCCCTTTTCGATGAATTTAGACGTAACTGAAATTAAGTGAAAATGTCAAAGCAGTAAGGAGAAGTTGAAAAATTATGCTTTTTGTTCTCGAAACTGGAATTTCTCTGATTTTTGTCAATTCAGAAGCTTTAATAGGGTTGGAGAGAGACGGAAAATCGAGCAATTCATTAAATAAATTAGAATTTGATTTAATAATTAAAAATAAATTTAAAGCGTTAAAAATGCTAACACTTAATCGCGAATAAATTGAATACATATCATGTATTTGGTAACTTTAAAGCGAGCCATTTTACTTTTATATTAGCAGAATATAGTTTTGCTAATTTCGATTTTAATAATTAACTAAGTCGTCATATCCCCTCATCTACCAAAAGAAAAAAAAAAGAAAGAAAGAAAGAAAGAATGGTAATAATATTCTTGTCATTTAACGTATGATCAACAAATGTAGAATAAATCACCATAATTAGAAGAAGAAGTCTACAGCAAAAACTCCTAAATTCCATCCTTTTCTTGCAATGTACAAAATCATCTTTTATGAAATCCTATACATGCACATATGAAACAAAATAAAATTTCTTCAAGAAAAATAATCGACATCAAATAGTCATAATCTTTTAATATTATTTGATGCAAGAAAGGCTAATTTTTGGTCAAATCTTTAGTCAACGTTTTCTTAGCTTAGCTATATAGAATTTTGTAAAAGAGAAACACGAAATAATAATTTGAATGCAATTTATTTTTAAAAAACATTTTTATTTAAATCAATGAGTAACAGATTTTAATCAAAAGAAAGATAAAAGACTGTCAAATAGTGCCACGAATGTTGTTTCTATTATGCATCTCCAACTAGCTAATACTAACTTTATTTAAATGAAATGTATTTTTGTAAGCTAGAATAACAAGATCTGACAAATTCTGAAGTGCATTAAGGATAATAGTGTGCACTATCAGAATAGACAAATAGTTAGTATTTAAAAATACAAATACCAGATCCTTATGGCAACACTTTACACAGCTCGCAACAGTACCTGAAAAGCTATTTAAATACGTCAGGCACTATAAATTTATTAAATATTATTCAAAAATGAATCTATCAATACATAAATGTTTTATCGAAATATACAAATTATATGGTCACAGGGGAAAAACATTTTAATAGTCTTCATTTTTAGCAAAAATGTTTCTGACAACGAAAAATTGATTGTTAAAGAACGGTTCCAAAAGTTATCAGCTTATTATCTTTCGATGATGGCGGGTGGTGGTACCAATAATTGGTTACTTGGTTTGGCTGTTATTTATTCTGTCGCCAATAGTTAATGACGTGGGCTGGCAATTTGAAGGCTTGGCGACAATTGAAATTGTGCTAACGAAAAAAATAACCTTTGATGTTTAAGATTCCTTCACGAAAAAAAGGCAATTTAATTCTTTCTTCTATTTTTTTTAACTTTCTCTTATATATAGTATGTAAGAAATGTAGTAAAAAAAACATACTTTTTGGAAAAGTCCGTTTGCTGGTCTCTCTGCAAGTGACAAAGATAAGTCAAAACCACTTTGAAATAGATAGATGAAATTTAATATTCGGTCTTAATACCAAATTTTAGATTTCAATCAGATTTTGAGCACAATGCGATCAGAGAAAGTTCTGTCCGGCTTTTTGAAGTTAACGTGATAACAGCAAAACGAGAAAAACCAGATGCATAAAATTCCGCGCACACATTTAACTTCTATAATGTAGACCAGAGTTTCCCAAACTTTTTTGTGTCGTAGACCCCTTGCCATGTTTTTCCGTATTGAATAGACCCCCACCTGATATTGATTTCCTGTAAATTTCTAACTGTAGTGAAGTTTACTGTTAAAAACTTAAAGTAAAAACACATGTTAATTTATACATTTATTAATTGAATTTAAATTTATACTACTCAAAATAAAATTTCGTATCTGTTATGTAAAATCTATGTAACATGAAATAAACTAACATAAGCAAAAAGTCAATATTTTTAATGAGAAGGATGAGCCTGATGCTTTAACAATAAATTATCAACATTTGGCATCAATTTTGTAAGGGTTAATCTTAAATCTCCTCGGCTGATGATGTCCAGTCTGTTTCTTTTATTCGTTAAGAGATTAATAACAGCGCTAAACCCCTTTTCCACTAGGTATGACGATGGAAAGGAGATTAAAAATTTCCTCGCTATATTCCATAATACGGGATAAGTAACGGGTATGTTACAAAGAAGCCTGAATTGCTGATATCCGTTTTTAAACTGAACCTTAAGTTCTTCGTTTGTACTTAGTTCTGAGTAAATAGGTACTATCAGTGTATGTGTTGAGATTTACTATCGTGGATCCCCATTTTCATTTCATGGACCCCCAAATTTTTTTTTCGCTGACGTAGACCCCTTGCAGGTTGTCATAGACCCCTAGGGGTCGATATAGACCACTTTGGGAATCACTGATGTAGACGATCAAATTTTGAGCCAAAACCAATGATGGGTCGGTCTGTACTTTCAGAAACACATAAACACAATAGCTCAAAAGCAACTTAAAACAAAACAAAACTGAGAAAGCAACAGAATTAATTTAATGTCTTAAATATATCAAATTGGGTATGGGATTTTGCGACTAAAAGTGCAATTTTATATCGAAATTTTATTTCAATCGGTAGAGAAAAACGTGCCTAAAATATCAATACAATTTATGTGTTTTATTAACGATTAATTCGATTTGTACGTTATTTTAAAGCATAACAAATAATTCGACAAAGATCACATGATACAAAATGTTACAAATTTAGTAAAAAATTTAAAAAATTCAGTAAAAATGCCAAATTTGCGCCAAATGTAAATATTTCGCAACCACTGCACGTCAATACCATGTAAGTAGTTCTCTGGCATGACAAGTTTATTAGAACGCGTGAGAGATAATTTTGGGATGACCACCTCCCACTTGATTTTCCTAGTACCTCACTAAATTCTTCTATCACGTTTTCTTCGTATTAAATAAACGTTACTATCTCTAATAAAATAAAGTACGAAATATCTAGAATGTACTTCATGTCATTCTCATTGTTTCATTCAAACACCGATCGACGTCATATTGACACAAAATATCTGAATGACGTTACATGTTTTGACGTCTCATTTTTGTGTTTATCTATAAATCGATAAATGGAGTTCTCGTTTTCTCTATAAAGAAATAAAGACAAAAATGTAGTAAATACCTTCCTTTTATTCTCCTTCATTCAAAACATAAGAAATTTTTATCTAAACAGAGAAGTTTTATAGCACATATCTGAGTTTTACTCCTTGATAGAAGATGGCAAAGCGAAATGCTAACAAGGGCTAAATAAACAAGGTTCAAGTTAATGTGAATTGAAAATAAGATACTTTTTTCAAATTAAAATGTAAGTTTATTCCAAAAATACAATTTAAAAAATTTTGGAAACTATTTTCGTTTAGACATTTTGAAATTGTTGCTTGATGCAGCGATTAGTTTCATAGTTCATTATGAACAATGTTAGTAATTATTCATCTGGCAGAAACTTTCTAATTCAATAAAAAAGACAGTCAATTATTCAAGCTTAGCTATCTTTAAATGTGTATGGAGCGACTTCAAGAAATGTTTCGTTTTTACTACACTTGTCATAGACAAGCCCGCTGACCAAGTCAGCGATTTTAAGCCAAGAGAATGTTTTTTGTTACCAGTAGCGTCATCTAAGACCAAGAGTAAGTCTTAGCTACTCGTGCACCGCATTTGCTTGCACAACCCATTTATTGAAGGGGAAGCACATTCACGCACCTCATAGACAGAAAACGGATAAAGAACAATCATGTCCGACGCAGGACTCGAACTTGGAAAGCCCAGACATAGGGAAAGATGCGCCACCCTTATGCCAGGACGTCGACCCACAATCAACTCTAATAGTTCTTGAATTAAAGAATGTCCTAATGCAATATCTGAATTTGCCATCATCTGTGCTGTAAAGTGTCGGCAACCATATTTAAAAAATTCCGTTTTTCAGCTGATACTTTAGGGTTAGCAAAAATGAAGTGTGGCACGATAGAACAACGTGTTTCTATTGTTAAAAAATATTTCAAAAATAACGAAAGTTTGGCTGCCATAGATCGAAAATTGGGAATTGGTCCCCCTAGGTCGTGTGATTTAACAAAGCAAGGTTTCTTTTTATCGGGTTATTTGAAGTTAAGGATCTATAAAAAAAAAAAATCAAAAGCACGCGAGCAATGAAGCAGTAAATTCAAAGCTGCATCAACGAAATTCAGCCACATTTATGCAAATTGGTCATGCAAAATTTTATCAAGAGTCCGTATGTACCAGCAAATACGATTCACTATTCTATACATAACCCTATTCGACATACTTTACAATTGAATAAAAATATAACATTTTTTAAAAGTTTTTTTTATTTAATTCAAATTTTGTATTAACATTCCAGATTTATTAACCCAAAATTATCAACAGTCAAATGACTTTTTGATATGGTTGCCAACGCTTTACTGCAGAAATAGTGACAAATTCAAAGTTTGCGATAATTTTAAGACACCCTTTATTACATCAATGAGGAAGGAGAAATGTTTGTCATCTATAGGCCCTCAAGTTTGACACCAAGATATATATATTCAGTTAAATGCAAAAGGTAAAAAATAATGTTTTAGAAGTCTAATTTCTGCTTATAATAAATTTCATTGCTTTTAATGACCAAAATTTCAGACATTAGAATTCCATATATTTCAATGGCATGTAATTAGCTTAATGTTGGGATACTCTTTATTATATCTACGAGAATGGAAAATTTCGGTCACCTATAAGTCTCCCAAGTTTGACACACATTCAGTTAAATATAAACAGTACAAAATATTGTTTTAGAAGTCTTATTTCTACTAATAATAAAAATGTATTGCTTTTAATGACAAGAATTTTAGACATTAGAATCTTTTATACCTCACTGACATAAAGACAATTTAATGTTGCTTTTGTAATGCAACTGCAAAAAGAGTTTTACAACCATGTCTTCTTTTTAATACATATAAGACGATGGTTTTTAAAATCGACTGGTTTCAATATCGCTGAAGTCCAACGCATATCATTAAATGGTTCTCAGAGAAAGGGAATAATAGACAATTTGCCAAATGGAAGTGCTCCAATAAAGATATCAAACTTTGCGTTTCTTTATTCTTTTTTGCAAGTTCGCAAAATACCGCGAAATTTGTTTCAGAATTCCAATGAAAAACACACTAGATGAATGCTAAGTAAGAAAAGATTAATAGAAGCAGATCGCTTTTAGGTGTAAGGTTCAATGTTATATGTTATCTTAAATAAAATGATAAAAAGAAAACAACTGTACTTAAAAGAGATACAAAATTGCAAAGTGCGGAATACGTTTTTCTCTTAATATGTTTTTATGCAACAAGAAAATACAAATTTAGTTCAAGATAAGACAAATTATGCTTTTCAAATTCTTCCTTACCAGAAAAAAAAAAGAATCTTAGTAGATTTTGTGCTTTTCAAAATTATCTCATAATCAGTAAATTAATTTTCCATTTTAGTGGCCGTGAAAAAGCATTACCTTGTTTCGCAATCTGCATTTACATAACAGTTTAATTTAAAAAAATAAAGAAAGAAACGAAGAGGCATACATAAAAAAATATCCAGAAATCTAATTCTCCTTAATTGTAGAGCAGAGATAATTATGCAGCAGAAGTCTATTAATTATGTAGTATCGGCAAATGTGCACACAAAACATGTTTTAATATCATAGTAACGCCTGTGAGTATAAAAATGTTTACTGATGAAACAAAAAGTATTGTAAAATATGTTTAAAAATACTATTGAAATTAGAGAAAAAAATTCCAATGAAATTATTTTATTTTACAATTTATTTATTATACAATTAACAAGTTTTGAATTTAGATTTTAAAATAAAGTTAACATGACATTTGTGTAAGTTTAAAAACTACATTCGAAGCTATTCATGAAAAAAGTTAAAATTCTTGTTAACAATTAATTAATTAATTATTCAATTAAAATTTTGATTAAAATTTAAAAAAAATTTAACTATAAAAAGTATGGTAACTCAAGGTAACTGCCCTATAATCTGTGAAAAGCAATAAAAATTTGTTAATAAGGAAAATTTAATTAAAATCTAACGCACAAATTTTTATTTTAGATGAATTTTACGCTATACCTCAATTTAGCGTTAAGAAATTATAATTAAATAAATGAGACTACGAAAAGAACAGGAAAACCATATTTCTTGAATGCTAATTTTAAGTTTGAATTTAGGTGGTATTACCCTAATTAAATGAATTTTTAGTTAGAAAATCATCAATTTTAAAAATGTGAATAAATTGAATTTATATATGTGTGTGAGCGTGCGTGCGTACTTTGTTGAACAATTAAATAAAATTATAGTTGATTAAAAGTATTCCGTCACAAGTATTTCCAGGTTTTTTTAAACAACAATACAAATCTAATCAGCATTTCTTTAAAAAAAGCAAAGAACACATTTGAATCTAATAATGGAATTAACAGCGAAATATCATTTATAGATTTCATTTCCATTATTCAAAATAATTGCCTGGGACTAATTTTATAAAATCTGAAATTCAAACGGATCATAGTGGAAATCAATTCTAGAAACAAGCAGCGTTAAAACGTTTTTGGTAAATTTTTAGAGAAAATAATTATTTATTAGAACTAAACTGCATGAAACGTTCAATTAGATTTACAAAAACATGTAACAGAAATTAGATTCATTGGTCTTACATATCAAAGACAGCAACAAATATTAAATTTTTTAATAATTTTGTTGCATTAGTTTTTCGTTGTTGTTTGTAACCAACAAAGTTCAGAATTTTTTTTGAAAAGTGCGAAGAAGAAAATTTTTAGAGCTGTTCTGAGGCTGAAATTTTTAGCAGTTACTTCAATGACATAAACTAAAATTATACCGTTACATTTGTTTATCAAACACATCTTCTTTTAAGCAAAACGCTTTGCGGAAATTATTTAAAACCGAATTCATTTAAGAAATGCAACGTTTTTTACATTTATTTATGAAACATATCTTCTTTGCAGTAAAAAAAGTCTTCTCAGAAAATGATTTGAAACAGAACTTATTAGAGAAAAGCAACAATTTCCAGATTGAAAACGAAACACATTTCTGAATTGATCTTGATATGACATGCGCAGCTTTTACTCTGACAATTCAATGTCATAAGAAAAGAGGGGACGAAAAAATCTAGAACAAGAGAGAGAGATGTCTTTGTACGAAGAAAGAAATAGGGTGCACCATCAAAAGGGAGGAGGGGTAAGTAAGCACTCTTGCTTCCTTTACCCACAAATGCACACTGCAACAGTAGCGGGAATGGCTACTGCTTGATGGCGCGTACCATGATGGCGTACCAACCATGAACATATACTTTTTTTTCTTTCCCCCCCTTTGCTCCAGTACTACCGGTAGGTTGCAGCATTTGAAGACGGGAAGAAAATATAATAAAGCTCGGTGGCATCTGTGCCCTTGCCCTCTCCTCATAACAGTAACATCACGTTGGAAATGGCAAGTTGGAATGTATAAACATTTGCCTCACGCAAATTTTATGTACAAATAACTATATTTCTCATTCGGAAGAGGAACTCGAGTTTTTTCCACCTCTTGCCCTCTTCTCATTTTAAATTAGATTTAAAAATAGGAACTGGATATTTATTTATCCAAAATATATAATTAAATAAAATGCATGAATTCCTGGAAAAACAAAATTACGTTTATGCTGATTTTAAGTTCGACACTATTTGAAGAATTTTGAAATTCTTCAAGAAGTAGATAGTTATGTTAATATTATATAACTAAAAAACGTACGTTTTAGGCAGGTTGATCTCCGATATGACTAGCACAGATTGACTTACGAAAGTTGAAGGCAGAAAATCTCATGCATTTGGGTAGAGTGTTGGAGAAATACCACACGCACACATACATAAGATTTATAAGAAAACTATAGATGTAAACAAATGATAAAATTAAAAGGTTATTTCCTAACAATGGTATCTTCTTCATCAATAATGCTCACGAATAATCAAAACGAATTACTAAAACACATTCAAAACAAACTATTACCCACTAATATAAAGAAATCAGACATGGCACAGGCATGGAACAAATAAATAAAACTAAACTTCATTTTAACATTATTTCATTTTAAATTTACTTAACTGATACTCGCCGCAATAAAAAAAAAGTTTTTTAAATTTACAGACTTTTTTACAGCCTTAAAATGCATTGCGTTATTCGTCTATTCCGTTTTTAACCCTTCATAGAATCAATTTAAATTGTCATTGTTTATACGATTTTAATTCGTTACGGAAAAATAATTATTTCAGTATAATTAACTTTTAAACATACAAAATATGCATGTATTGTAAAAAAAAAAAAAAGAATTGTTGTTTTTTAATTCTATAATTCTAATACATGTAGAAACTCGAACAGCGCCCATATCATAACGAGGGTAACGGAAGCAAAGAGCTTGTTATAACTTTTTCACCGCAGTCGTTATAAATTACTTAGGAAATATAGATGACGGCAAGAGCGTAGGATTATTTTATCAAACCTTCGAGGTATTTCAGTTTAAAAAATGACTTAAAAGCACTAATGCTTTGTGTCAAAGGTACCCCATAAGATTAGTGTCTTCAGGACAAAACATTACATACTCAAAACTGGGAGGTAAGGGGGGAATAAGTTTCCCCTTTGCCTCCCCCCGGTCGTATATCACTGATTGCGTCACCGTTGTAGTTATCACCGCTTATACGATTTAAAAAGCTTAAAAAAATTATAATTTCAGCACATTTTTATATTCAATTCAGTACATTAAAAAACGAAATTCTTTAAAATTATGGGCTTCTTTCTATAGTATTAAGAAGCATAGATACAAGTATTAGCCATTCGAGTATGTTGCCACTGACTATCAGAAATCATAAGTATTTCGATTTTTATGGGAAAACATAGCAGATATTTTTATAGTCAAATAATTTTTATTAAATACTTACTCAGGCAAGGAGATAAATTAATAAACCTAGCTTGAAGTTTCAAACGTCCGCAAGAACTAAAGAAATGTATAATTCATATCCATAATCCATAATTTATATCCTTATGCACAAACGTAACAAGGATATCGTTCCATGTTGAAGAAATATCTTTAAAATTCAGAGCACTCACCTAGAAATAAAAAAAAAGAAGTATATTAATTATCATAGAGTTTATTAACAGAAAATCTTTCTAGCTACGACATTTCGTCACTAAAATAAGAATTTGATAGCTCAGACATAATATTAATAACTGCAATAAAAATGTATAAATTTTTATAAACGATATAATTTATAGAGAAATAAAATGAAAATAATACATTTTGAATTTTTGCTAATGAAGTAAAATACCCATCATGATTTTGTCTAAAACAACATATAAAAAAAAGAGTGATAAATATACCATGCTAGTAAAAAGTTTCAAAGTTTTTTAGAATATCTTTATTGTTTAAGGTTTTCCTTTATTTTTATTTAAATAATGAAATTTAGAGCTACAAAAACAGAGTACTGCGATTTTAAATGTTCATTTTACTTTTAAAAAACAATGTATTTCATGGGAGGGGGAATATCTTTTTTATTTTTTAACTTTGGTCAATTCGCTTTGAATTATATTATTTACTTTGAAATTTTTATTGACCAATTATTACACTTAAATTGTAATTATGCATTACCCATTTATTAAAATTAGCCTTACTTAGTGAAATTATTCATCAATTTTGTTTAATATTGCAGGGGGACACTATTCAGTCCAATTATTGCAATAATTATTTATTATGGTCATAAAACGCACTGGTAAGTCAACCATATCAAGAATATATATATAAAAAAGAAACGTTATGCTCGCTTGACTCTAACTAAAACTAACACTTCCAGAGGGCGCTGCTTACAACAATCAATCACAGTTAAAGGCACGGAATTGATATTCTGGTACCCTTTGGCTTTAGTCTATGGCATTTTGAACTAAACGAGGATTAAAATGTTAAATAATCTCTTTACTTAATAAAATTACTTTCAATTATACGCTAATCATGCTTTATTTATTAAAATATTACAAAGAAATGAATATTTATTATTATCCTTTTTTAGCTTAAAAATTGTTACTTTCTCTTTTCAGAAGATTTTTAGGATAATTTTTTAAAAAGATTTTTTGGATTTAGATGGAATATTTGTATAAAGTTCATTTTTATTGCGATCTCTAATTTTGAATTATTAAGTTCCATTGTTGTTAACAAATGTAATAACAAGTTTATCGGAAATATCAGAAAATTTTTCTTCAAAATATCGAAATAAATACCTGATTACCTGTTATAAAATATTTAAAAAAATGTACATATATTTTTTTGAAGAATAGAACTGTTACTTATCGACAAACTTATAACGGAAGGTCTAGTTATATATATATATATATATATATTTTGGGCCACGAGGTGTCAATACTTTTGACCATTGTCCATCGATGCCTCACAGAAAAAATCCCTTATTAGGAATCCTTGCTTGAAAGTGGCTCCTGACGAAGTTTTCAGGCCGGATTCCTTTTCTATTGACTATTTTTTTCTATTGATTATTTTGTTTCGGTTGTCTTATTTTGTTAATTAATTTATATTCATTTGTATTTTAGTTGTAGCTGCATTTGCGCTCTCTAAATACAATGATTGATTTAAAAACATTTTAATTCTTAAAACTTGTTTAATCAGTAATGATTTTTTAGTTTCGATTCCGGTTTTGGTTTCGTTTCCGAAGTTACTTCTGTTTCTGGTTCGTTTAAATATTTCTTTGAATATAGTATTGTGGATTTGTTTCATTAATTGGCTCTTATTCATTTACCTTTCATTTTGTGAACTTTTAGCGTTTAATTCTGAATTGAGTTTTAATTTCGATTTCGACATATTTAGTTTCGTTTTAATTTTGTTGTTCAAGAAATGTGTTTTGATTGTTTTAATAATTTTATGATTGTATATATATATATATATATATATATATGTATGTATGTATGTATGTATGGATTTTTTTATACATCTACTCTTTTCTTCTTAAAACCTATTTTAATTATTTAGTTTCTTTACTTATCGTTTCCATCAATGATCTAAAAGATTCAAAAGCATATTCCTTCACTATTTCTCCTATGTTTTGATAAATTACATAGCAACAGAAATTTTTTAATGCAAAATATTACCGATATGGCCTTGTTTTTTTTGCCACTGTATTCAATGCTTTTGAGACTCTATTTTCCAAGAAAGATATAAATGACAGTATGAGGATCTCGCATATATATTAGCTATTCGATATGTGGTATTTTCACATACTTTGTCGGAAAATACCTTCAAATTTTTCAGAATTGGCTTTATTTATTAAGAAAAAGAATGAAAAAAAATTAGCAACAAAAATCCATTAATTGATCGCAGCAAGTTCAGTTTGGAGAAGAAAGAAGAAAGAGATTGTGGGAAGAAAAAGCAACTACACAGTTATATCAAATGAAGCAACAATTCAAATTTATATTATTGAATTTGATTTTTCAAATCACTACAACAACTTCTTAAAGAGCTATTACAATTTTTAGAGAAAAACAATAGGTCATATTCATATTCAGTGTTTTTTCAGTTAAAAGAAAAATGACGATTAATTGATAGTTAACTTTTGAAAATAATAACATAGAGAACTGTCATTTAGGATTCCATATGTGTATTAGATAATCTATACGTAGTATTTCACATAATTAGGCGGAAAATGCTTTCAAATTTCTCGGAATTGTGTTTGCTATGAAGAATGGAAAGAAAAAAATTAGCGATAAAAATCAATTAACTGATCGCAACAAATTTATTTTGGAAAAGAAAGACAAATAAGATTTTGGAAATAAAGAGCAACTAAACCGTAACACCAAATCAAGCCACAATTCACATTTATTGAGTCTGCTTTTTCCAAGTCACTTGCGTCTACACCTTTTTCAAAACGCTGTTACTATTCTCAGAGTAAAAACAATGTGTCATATTTAAATTCATTGGGTTTTCAGTTAAAGTGGAAATGACGGTTAATTGATAGTTAACTTTTCAAAATAATAAAATACAGAACTGCCATTGTGGATTCCACATATGTATTAGCTAGTCGATATGTGGTATCTTCACATACTTTCTTGAAAAATACCATTAAATTTCTACGAATTGTACTTGCTGTGAAGGAAAAAAACAAAAACAAAAATCATTTAACTGATTGCAACAAATTCAGTTTGGTAACAAAAAATTTTTTTAAAAAATTGGGGGAAGAAAAAACAACTAAACTGTAATGTTAAATTAAACTAAATATAATGTCAATTCATGGTATTTTAAAGTATTTTGCAACTATCTTAAAAACTAAGAAGAGCTCTTTTAGTGCAACTAATTCTCACAACATTTAAAGAGCTATTACGATTCTAAGCAAAAATAATGGGTCATATTCAAATTTAGTGGGGTTTCTTAAAACAAAAATGACGATTACTTGATAATTAACTTTCGAAAATGTTAAAATAGAATACTATCTTGAGATGAGACAGGTGAACAAGTGAAATACAAAATACAAGTGAATCCCAGCAAATCAAAAGCTCAGTGAAAAGTCAACAAAAAAACTTCATTTCTACAAACTTGAAAAAAATGGAAGCAAACAAAAGTTTATAATCAATCAATCAACACACTTGTCTATAATTTACAAAACTGCGTTCTCAAAAACCTTTCGGGAAAATTACCATTTTCGTTCTTATCTCGAGAATTTTAGTCGTGGAAATATATTTTGGGTTGTACCACAAGAAAGAGAGGGGAAAAAATGGCAGTCTAGATTAATTCTGGCGTAAATTTAAAACCATTATTGTTCGCAGATTCAATTCGGTCGTTACTACTTTTCTTACTTTGGAGGAAAGGAGGGGGCAGATAAAGGGAGGAGGGTGTTTGCGAACATATGCAAGTACTTCAATAGTAAACCTACGAGCCAATCCGGAAGGGGCATACAAAACGCCCCAGGGCGCCACTCATGAAAAAAAAGATCCACCCAGAAAAAAAAGTAGACGCCCGAGCTTTGCACTATGATTAGGGCGCAGTGCCTCCCTGTTCTTAAGTGGTCGGGCCTTTTTTCTTAATCGTCTGATTCCAGGAACTTTTAGGATGCAGGGATCTGGCGCCGACACTCCATTTTATGAGAGTGTTCGTTTATGGGGTGTTTGGAACTCGTTCCCCCTCGCCGTATGAAGTCGAATCGAAGGATGAATGACTTTGCACCACTTGCGACAGATGATTTTTACTAAATTCTACACTCACCCGAGGAAGGGGAGGTCGCGAAAAATCCATGGGTATAAAAATGAAAGGAGTCCCAGGAGTTAAAAATGGAAAGAAAACGAGTTGAATTTGATGGCAAAAATATGCGAAAATAAAGTTAGGAAATTTTTAATTCAAATAATTTTGAATCAAAACTAGGAGCAAAAAAGATAAGCAGTGAGTATATTTAGTGCCTTTTAGAAAACTCTTGTGGTGGACACATGATTAAAAAAATGAAGATACATGATTCAAAATAACCAAATCAGAGTTTAAATTCGAATATATTTATATTAATTGAGATATAATCAAACTATACAACATCACATTGCGTAAACCCAAAATGAAGTTAAATCATCTGAAATATTCTCTCCTTATAGGAGCTCATTAAAAGTATTGTTTCGATGGTCGCCATATCTTTCCAATTTCCAAAGCAAACAACATTTATTGATTTTAATTAATTCTTTATACAATCAATTTATAAAAAGAAAATATTATGCTGAAACAAAATAAAAATAATTAATCCCGAATCACTAGCGAGAGTTGATTTCAGTATTGTGTATAAATGTACTAAAAATTAAAATCAAAGGCAATTTAAAACAAAGAAGATAAAAAAAAAGTTAAAATATTTTTAATATAAATCTAAATACTTCGACTCGAATTTTGCTTGAGATTGTTTGTTATATTGATTGTATTGTGTATAAATGTACTAAAAATTAAAATCAAAGGCAATTTAAAACAAAGAAGACAATAAAAAAGTTAATATCTTTTTAATATAAATCTAAATACTTCGACTCGGATTTTGCTTGAGATTGGTTGTTAGCTTGAAAACCAGTATCAGTGGCGTAGCCTGAATAAATAGCGTCCAGGTAAATCAAGATTTTTTTTACAACCACCCAACCGTAATTAGTGGCATAATCAAAGCACACATATAATTTATTTCCAATCTCTCGTCATATTTAGCTTTCAAAGGCGTGAAATAAACACTAATATAATGCCTCATTAATGATTGCTCAGATTAGAGTCTGAGTCGTCAACATCTCTTTCATCCCATTTTTTCGGTAATTATTCATCAATTGCAAAATTAAATCACTAATGCATTATATCTATGATGCACACACACACACACACACAAATTTTTAACGTGAAAATATAAAATTAAATTACTCATAAAATAAGAACGATAAGTAAAATTAATGTAGCCTAATAACATAGAATTTGTAAATATGTACAATATTATTTCTAGGAAATTTCATATAAAGGATAGTTTTTTTTCTTGATTTTAAGCAAATTAAAATCAAAGTGTCATTTTTTTTAAAGTATCAGTAACCTAGCAAGTAATCAGTAACAGCAAATTATAAATTTGCATAATATGAATATGCATCTTTCTTTATACAAACTCATATTTTCCTAATTTGTAATTATGTAGATTTAATGTTCACTTTACGATATATTACATCATTTTATTGACAATTACAGAAGAAATTTGTCTTTATTACCGTCGTTAAATAACTGAAGAAATTAACTGACGAAAATTCTTAACCATAAGTTGTAAGACTTTCTTTAGTTAATATCTAAACATTTTTAGGTACTTTATTTTAAGAATTAAACATTTTTAGATTTTCAATCGGCAAATAAGTTTCATGGTTTATCTGGATGAATGAAGTAAGACGAAATATTTGGGATAAAAACGGTAATTTTTGAAAATATGATTCCAACTCAAAGTTCAAAATTTCTTATCTTTTTGGCCGATAAGACTTAAGTGCTTAACATTTCAAGATGGCATTGACTTTAAAAAAACGATTAAAAGAGGAAAAAAAAATATTCAGTACCAACTAGTTTTGTCTTGAGCTCTTTCACAAAATATGATCGTATCTAATTTTAAAAAGATATATGGGGGAAAAAAACTCTTTTTTGCGAGCTATTTTCTTTTATCGTTTTAAGACAATAAAAGTACAATTTTTATATGCGTCAAAAGAAGATGAAAAAAAAATAATCAGTTATTAAAATGAAATAAAAAAAAAATTTGAATTCAAATTAGTATATGTCATGAGATGGTGTTGAAAAGATTCAACTATATAAATGTAATAAAAGCATTCTTGAATTCAACTTAGTACACTTTCGTGTATTTTTAACGAAGCTTATTACTTCTTTTAAAAGGTTTAAGTATTCCCACACTTTTACCCCTATTTCTCATCACCATCATCATAATTATTATTTATAAATTCCTAAAATCAGAAATTCCTAAAATTTCTGGATTAATTAATTTCATGATTTTCAAGGCATAGCTTTAAGTAAATTATCTTCAGCTTTATTAGCCCATTTACAGTTTGTTGGTTTTTAACAATCATTATAAAATATAACATACGAAATTTCATAATTATAGCAAATAAATGCATTTCACATTTTAAATACTGGAATTTATTATAATCAGTCGTTTAAGGTCTGTTGCACGGTAAATCTGGTCAATGGTCAAACGTCCTCATGTTGAAATGATATAGAAATTTAGAGAAAGGAATGCGAAACGGTGCAAGATTAGATCTGGCCATAGTTGAAAATTATAAATATATAAGAGAATTGTGAAAATATCATATCGATAAGAATATATAAATTTGTGTTCATTCATGCCAGCTGATTAGATGTTGATATTGTCGTGCGACAAGTTTAAGTCAAGTTGGAGTAAAGGTCCATGAACACCCAAAGGCAGAAGTCAGACTTCTACTCATATGAAGATGACACACATACACTCGCTTGCATAACTCCATACTCCTTTTTACAGGGTTGGAAGGGGCTAACTCACACACCTCTCAGATAGAATGCCAGGGTAAAAAACAACCATGCTCGAACCCGGGAAAATCGCGCTACCCGTAGGCCAGGACAACGGCAGCAGATTAGATTACAGTTTTAATTAAACGGAAAAACTTATAAATGCACAAATGAAATTTCATGTTTACATTGTGGGAAAATCGCAGAAAGAATGAATTTCACAAAATAAAACAATGAGAAAAGGTCAAAGATAAGAGGTAGTGTGACATTATCAAAACGAAAACTAGCTACGAGTGCTAAAAAATGTATTATGGAAAATCTCATTAATGTTAAGATGATGAAAAATGCAAATTAAATTGCATACAGTCACAAAATCCCCAAAAATAATATTTTTTTCATAAATAGTAGAGTTTCTTGTCTATCTGTAGAATTTGAATGAAAAATGCAAATTTAATAGCATTTAGCCACAAAATCCCCAAAAATAATATTTTACTCATAAATAGAAGAGTTTCTTGTCTATCTATGGAATTTGAATTCACTTTATTTCCCTATGTATATCGACATATTCTGCAAAATTTATCTATCTAGTTTATCTTCCCATGGCTATGGCTTTCATGGCCAGCATATGAAATTTGCTATCATCTTATTCATTAGTTTTAGCTGAAGATGTCACCAAATAGGGAAAATTATTTTACCCACCCCCTCTATATATTTTCTATTATTCATAAACATTAGAATTATCTGGGGGCATCTGTGACATTTCAAGTCACTTTGCTTCCCACTATATATCGAAATAAACTTTTAAAAAATCATTTTGAAGAATCCATCATGTCATGAATTACTTCAGTGTTCAACATATGAAATTTGCTTCCATCCTATTAATCACAGTTTTAGTTGAAGACGTCTCCAAACTACCGGTATATTAAGATATACCGATATATATCTCACCCGGTATATTAAGTACTACTCGTTGGTCCAAAACGCTCTGAAAAAG